>MJUU01059051.1:73561-164901 GCA_002080025.1 Modiolus philippinarum | reverse complement strand
CCCCCCACTTCTTTTTCTCGTAATCTAAAATTGTTATTCTGACCACCTATTTAGTTTGCCAAGTTTTCTTACAATTTTGCTCGATGAGTGCCCTGTGGTAGTTTTAATGTTGTGATCGTCTTCTATAGTAACTTCGGTATTTAGTTATTTGTCAGGCAATGTATGACATTGATTATAATAACACTTTGCCAGTAATTTGTGTAATCATGCTCATGCCAATCTACCTGTCATATTGAATAAATGTGTTATTACCTCATTGGGTTTAGATTGGACATCCATCAGTGATATTGCATATTTGTTGCATAAAGGTTCATCAAGTGGCCTATTTAATACTCTGGTAAACTCATCTTCTTTACTCTTGTCTAGCTGTAAGATGAATAATTTCAGAATTGGCCAGAGTCCATCAAAGTCAGCCTGTGATATGGTACCGTCTCTATTGTGAGCAAAATCATTCCTATACTGCCTTAAGAATTTTACAGCTTGGTCATCAACTGGAGTCAGGTGACAGCAGTTTACTAAGAGAAGACCTGTTAAGGTTAGGTCTAGATCATCTAGCCGGATCGGCTTTGCAATATATTTACAGTGACAGTGGTGAGATCCTGTACCTGGATTTTCTGCATATAAACATTTCCATTGGTCAGAATTTAAAGGAAAGGTCGAGTTATTTGTACAATTTTGTCTGTCTACACAACACCAGACATGCCTGTGACATAGATGGAAAAGTTTATGAAGAATTGGTTGTTGGTTAATAAATGACTGGAGGGTCCCATTTCCGTGTTTCTTGTACTCATTTTCCAGTCTGTATTTGAACGCCGGAACAACAATCTCCATAATTATTGAACTAAACACTAAATAACGCCTTTTACCTTCCTTATCCATCCTAAAAAAAATTATTGATCTTATTTTTTTTTAAATCTGATCGTGAAATAAAGTTTTGTTCTATATACTGTTTATTGGTGTGATCCAGAGATAAGTGTTGTTCCATATATATATACTGTTTATTGGTGTAATCCAGAAATAAGTGTTGTTCCATATATATATACTGTTTATTGGTGTGATCCAGAAATAAGTGTTGTTCCATATATATACTGTTTATTGGTGTGATCCAGAAATAAGTGTTGTTATATATATATATATATATATATATATATATATATATATATATATACTGTTTATTGGTGTGATCCAGAAATAAGAGTTGTTCAATATATATACTGTTTATTGGTGTGATCCTAAAATAAAGTGTTGTTCTTGTCATTGTTCATTAATCTGTTCCTGGAATCAAGTGTTCAACTTGACATTGCTTACTGATCTGATCCTGGATTAAATTGTTGTTCCTGACATTGCTTAGTGATCTGATCCTTAAACAAAGTCTTGATCTTGACATTGTTTATTGATCTTATCAGTGAAATATGTGCTTTTAAGTCATTTTGTTTAATTTGTGTTACTCGAGTTTTAGCTTGTCCTTATAGCGCTCTTCTTCCTTCTGAGTTCAAGTAGATATTCTCAAAGTTTCTATTAATTTGAATCTTCCCGACCTTCCCTTTATTTTAACTTTTACAACTGTATTTTTGTTTAACTTTTGCTTATTATAATTTGGCGTTGTGAGTGTTCTCATGTGAAGTATATTTTCAGTCCGTTACATTGGAAACTTGCAACTTTATATAATTGTCTTGATTACTTTTAAACACGACCTTCACTGCCAAGTCCAGTGTTTGTTATATTTGTTCAGCAGCCCCATGGACATCAATTATATGTTATGACGGACACAAGACACATATATGTAATGAGAATATTAATTAAGTGTAGCTGGTAAAATTAAAGAGTCAAAAAAAAATATAGAAAGAAATGTACAAAATATGCTTTACAGCTTATTTTAAGATGGTTAAGAGTTCAAAGAGTTTAAGAACTTTAATTCATGTCTTTGATCACACCGGTAAACCCATATTTTTTATGCCATTGAAATTTAATAAATGAACTATGAGATTGTAATAATAATTTCTCAATATTATCAATATTATGCTTTAACTTACCATAGGAAAATGTACAGAGAAAATTAAGCAAATGTCTTCTTGAATTAAATAAACGTGCAACAACTATTGCAGGAATGGGTGAACTGTGTTGATTTCCAATAATGATTGAAGTTACTAAGGCTGGAAAAGGAAGATTGTGGAGACTTATAGTTTTTGCTCCATTTCCTTTTAAGGCTTCCAAAGTTTTATTACTTAACTTCCGGGAAAGACTTATCAGTTGTAAGTAGAACAATGTTCTTACTAGTATTCTCAAATAGGGTATAACAAACTAAATGAAACTTACTGATGCAATTTTTTTCACTGGGCCGATACCTTTGCTGGTGGACTGTTAGTCTCCGAGGGTATTCACCAACCCTTTAGCAAGTACTTTATTTCCGGACCGAAAAACGATTTTATTTTAAAACTTATATTATATAAATCAACGGAAAAATTGTTTAAAACTAAGGAGCATCTTCCTCTTGCATAGCTGTGTCATTAGCTGATTTTTTTCTTTCCTTTTAAGACCCAACTGGTAATTTGTTTTCTATCCGCTTATACACATATTTCGGTTCATGGATTTGAAAACTTTTGATTTTATCTGCACTGAAGAGACACAAGTCGTCTAAAAGCGCATATCCAGAAGCTAAATTGACAATAACTTCGGTATTTTGATTCTTTAAAAGAATTACATATTATAGAGGAAATACCCTACTTCATGATATTAAAAAGGAAATATTTTTTTCTGTTGTAACAATTCCTAATGATGTGTAGACATGTTAATCAAAGCAAATGACAGACAGAAGCACAATGAGTGTAGGACCTTTTTTCTTATATTTAGGAATCACTGTTGTTTAAAACAACAACAAGGTATGGATTCTGGTTTGGGTGACTTTCTGTCGTTTGCATGCAAACACTTTATCACTTGTTATTTTTCAACTTCTGTTTGCAGTAATTTTGCCCAGCCCAATGCTCAGAGACTGTAAGACCAATGTCAACCAAACTGCACCAGAAGGTAGACTTCAAGGCAAAATACTAAAATAC
Source organism: Modiolus philippinarum (assembly GCA_002080025.1). Classification (NCBI taxonomy): domain Eukaryota; kingdom Metazoa; phylum Mollusca; class Bivalvia; order Mytilida; family Modiolidae; genus Modiolus; species Modiolus philippinarum. Next base: position 161,848 of record MJUU01059051.1, on the reverse strand, counting down.
AAAAGTTGCATAGTAGACAGTAAATTTCGTTATGCTGTACTTGTTCAAAGGAGTAACACATATAACATATAAAATATGCATTCGGGTATTGAAATTTTCAAAATAACTATCATTGGTTACTTTTGAATTTGACACCAGATCTTACTATTGTTTTAACTGTGTATCCCTTAAAGACAGTTTATAAAGTGTATTAACAAAATGTTTGTTAAGTCATGGGCTAACTTTGACAAAATCTCTATGGCCAATCGTTCATGAATTATTCCCCTTGAAAGTTTTGGATTGACTTGGAGACTTGTAAAATTATCTAATTTGATCTTGATAAACTGAAGAAGTCTTTAGCGTCCTTGAAAGCAGTATATTTGAAATACGGCTGAATATCTTACACTCTCTTTACAAAATTTCAAAATGGCTGCCAAATTACGTCAAAATTCCAACTTCAATGAAAATTTATTTTTTAGGTAGATTTTGATGCGAACAAGATACAATCATCGAATTGGCTGCCGGGGGCGACATCAGCTATTACATACTATTGCAAATCTAGTTATCATTCTTCTTTCTTCTCTTCGGGGTGAACTTGTGCGATCCAGATCTCAGAGACTATTTAATCTACATTTTTTCAACTTTGTAGGATCTTAGCCCCATATGTCTAAATGTGCAACATGCATTAATAAAAAAAAATGAAAACGGGGTTTATTAAGGGTACATTTGGGGGTTCAAAAAGGGTGAGGTCTCCATGTAAACCCTATGGGAAAATAAAATTTTGATTTTTTTCGTCACTTTTTTCACTGTATCTCAAAAACTGAGAATACTAACTCCAATAAAACTCCATGAGAAAGATAAATGTCATGTATGAAAGGGTTCCTTAGCATTCGAAATTTCAAAATTTCTATCGTTGCCATAGAAACCATCTAAAAAAATGGAAATTTAGGGAAAATAGTAGATTTTGTTGATAATTACATTTTGATTACAGCAATATGTATTACTCAGACAAACAAGTTTGATTTACTAGATATTACAGTACATTTTAGTTCTAATATGAAAATCTGAATATTTCAACATCGGAAAGAGCAACTATGAATTTCAAAATTCAATGAATACTACATTGTAGCTCGTTATTTTCAGCTTCCATTATAATTGGGAAACAATGGTATTGGTTATCACATCAAGTATTATACATTTTTGTTTAATCACTACGTTTCGCGTAGAAATCATAACAGTTTCGAGGGGGGTTGAAAGGGGGTCTCATCCCTATTTCCCGTCATTAAAATGAGTAAATCCCGAAATCCCGGCCATATTTTTTCGAAAAGTCCCGATCCCGGAAGATTGTATTTAAGAAGCCAATTTTTGCCAATCCTGATAAATTTTACCATAAGATCCCGATTTCCCCGGTCTAAAAACACCCTTTTCATGTGTGCCGATGGCGTTTTCATCATTCTGATATCCCGGCCTTAAAACAGGCCCATTCCGATTTCCCGAAGTTAACAATGGCCAATCTCGGCGAACTTTTATGTGTATGAAAACAAAGGATTTGGAGGATGACGAACAATATGACAACAAACTTGAGACAATAATCAGCAACAAAACATAATATAAATATAAATATAAAATAGCTGGAAACATACTGTCTTGTGACAAAACCTGCCATTTCAATGTGATTTTTACTATCAAAGTATTCGTGAAAGGATAGTAATACCCATATTTTGAAGAATCTTCGTTGCTAATTTGCAGAAACAACATACGCTTTCTTTATGAATGTCCTTAGTAGAAATGCTGCTTCTTTGGATGTATAGATCTACATTTCATAACATAATCATGTGGAAGTGTAGTAAGTTTAAAAAAACTAAAACTATCAAAGGCATATTTAAGACTGTTTTGCGTTTTTTTAATTATATTCGAAGTTAACAATTGTTGGCAGTATAGGATTGTGGCTGTTAGACAGTTGTGATTTGCAGTCTATCCAGAAGAGCAGTAAGTGTGAGCGCCTCGATCTCTACAGATTTTATCCAGATAGTCTTTATATTCCCGATCCAAACTTGTAGCTTTAACAGAACACCTATAGAACTTGCGCATTCGTTAACCAGGATATATAAACGGACTATTGTGCATGAAACATGTAACAATAATAATAGGCCTAATAAATGTTTGGATTTAGTTTGCCTTTGAATATGTCATCCTATATAATATTCATCCATCTCGGATTTTAATGCCAAAACTGTCTACATACGTAAGCTCGGTCTGTCCCGATCAACCAGTTTTAACTTGCTAAATACAACTAAATACTAGTCATACATTTTCTATCTCCAGTTCTGTTGAAAATAGTTCCTTATCCGAACCAGAGTCTCACAGGCGAGCCTTGATCGCTGGTTAGTTGGCTTGATCAAATAAGATTTCCCTACAGGATTAATTGATTGAAGTGACAGCCAATTTGTAGTAAAATCATGCATTTGGTAGATTACTGTCATGTTAGAAGCCTAGTTAATACAAATTTGATGCATGAAACTATTTTTGACAATAGCAATTAAGAACATTTTCTTATAGGGTCCTTTGTTAAACTATGATCCCAAGTCGTGGTCATCTTGGAGAAGATGCGACCTGCTGGATATATCTAGAAATTGTACTTCTCGATAACCTAATCACTTTTGCTATTTAAACTTAACCTCTATCTCAAAAAGCTTTGAAAATATAACTCAAAACATTTAAAAAAAATAGTAATAGTACATTACGTGATACCCCACAACATTTTATAAAATTTCAAAGTTAAAAGGGCTTAACTGCAGGACCCTATGTACCCCTAAACCCCAAATTACAATTGGCCTGTGTTTTCTGGTAAACAACTCACATACCAAGTTTGAAGACAGTATGATAATTCAATCACCAGTTATCAGTCGGATCCCTAATATTTGCAAAAATTCAAGGTGCATAACTCATGATCCCCTTGTGTCTTTTAACCAAAAAATCAAACTTGACCTGAGTTATTTGGGTAAACAACTTACATAAAAAGTTTGAGGACCGTATGTTATTTTGTTCACAAGTTATCCTTCGAGGGACGGACAGACGGACAGATGAATGGACGGACACACAGCTGAGGGTATCACATAATACCTCGCCATTACATGTGGCGGGGTATAAAAATAGGAAAATTCAACGACGAGAGACAGAAGTAACTGCAATATGGCTCTTTGGATTTTCTTTAAAATTGCAGCATACATGTATGTACATGAAGGTCTTGACATGTTTAACACTTTTGTAATCACAATATAACCTGAATCTCCTATCGCTTTTAATGTAGACAAATATTGCAAAAATTTTGAAATTTTTTCTGAAAAACGGCAATAACTCAAAGACAGTTTTAGGATTTTCTTCAAAATTGCAGGACCAGTAGATTTACCCATGAATATCATTTTTACCAACATGTCAGATTTTCTATTTTTATTTCCAGTTATTTGCAAACAACAGCAATTTACCCCATTACAGTCTGTGAAGGAATCTTCTATGAAGGGGTAGTAAAATTTGGTACGGGATAGTAAGATATGGTACCTTGCTAGCCCCTCGGGGCTATTGAATAAGAATGTTATTAGTAGACTGCCCCATTATTCTGTTTTTTGTTTCAGTGGACATGTTGTTTGATCTTCTAATTTATCGACTGCATACCCTGGTCGTGATTCAGGAGAATTTTTGTTACAATTGGCCCAGCAGTTCCAGAGGTGAAGATTTTTTAAATTGTTGACAAAGGAACATTCAACAAACCCAAGGTGATTGCAAAAGGTCACATTTCCTTTTTGGTCGTTTGAGCTTAAAAAGGACCTGAATATACCTTTCAAATACCATTACAAAATAACAATATGAAAACTTGGAAATATTATGTTCCAATAACCTTTAACATGCAATGAAATGCATTTATTGTAATGATCATTTGTAATTTAACCACTGCTACATGTTTGTATATACTTGGGACTCATGAGATGTGTGTTTTAGTGAATACTTATCAATCAATAACAAAATCATAGTACATGCCTAACAAAAAGTGATGATTGTTTATTTTCTCAAATATCTGACCTGTCATTCACAACATTTCTTTACAATTAAAAATATCATATACTAGCCTAAAAAGACAATTTATGTAGTACATGAAATGGACTTTTTCATTGCATTTAATATCATCTATAGCACATCCTAAAGTTGTATAACAAAAACAAATACATGCATTTCTTTTAAATTTGGAGGAGGTATGATAAGCAGTAGGAAACTGGCCCCTAAAATTGCAAAAAAAAACAAAAAAAAAAAAAAACATTCAACCTCTCCAAATATGCACTGATTTATTTGCCAAATGATTGTAGTAATATAATCTAGACACTTTTATACAGAAAAGTCAGTCATGACGTCACAGTATCGTCATAAACATGCCATTTTATGGGAAATTAAACAAATACGGCCATTTTCTGTGCAGTCTTCATTAAAATCAAATGTGAGTGACAGAATTACCCAAAAAATATTTTAACCACATCAATACCTTTAAAAATATGTGTCACAGCAAATATCTTTTTGGGTAAGGCTGTTGCTCATGTCTAAATATTAATGAGAAGACGTCAAAATGAGCTAACATTTAAGGATTTTAAGTTTGAGAGCCTAGTACGAAAATATGAGACAGAATACAAAACTATGATTACTGATATCTGACAGATTAATGTCTGATGAACATCTTATTAGTGATAATTGATTAATTTACAATACTTTGTATTTCGAAAATGAGGACCAAAAAGTAGCCTCACTATACCTCCTCCTTTGAGATTTTAGGAAAATTACATCTTCTCATCGAAGTGTTTCAAATAACACATGAATTCAATTTATGCAATTTGTCTAGCTATTGACTATCTGATGCACAAGATGCTTCTTGTATACAAAACATAGTCTAGTTTTTAATTCTTAATACTAAATAAAACTCTTATTTGAACAGCTTTAGCAAATACAAACATGACACATATATGATTTGGATGAGTTGCATATTATAGAAAGGGAGCTCATATATCATGTATATAAAAACTCAATTTTGTCAACATTAAGATATCTTTCAGTTTTTATAATATCAATGAAAAATATTAATATAATGCAAGTTCAAAAAACATATTGATGTTTGTTTACAAAAATTGAGTTTTTTTTATAATGAGCATGACGAAGCGGTATAGCAATAGAATTGACACATACCATATGTGAAACACAAAGTAGAATATAAATTTCAGCATTTAACCTTTTTATTTATAAAACCATCACTTCACATGCAAATGTATTACATGCTATTCACCTGTGTCATATAGCTAGTTAATGTGGCTGTATCCTGTAACCATGCCGGAAATATAACAAGGGCATATCATATTCTACCCAATCTGGGCTTTATCATGTTTATACGTGTACTTTAAAATTAAGAATACAGTTAGGTACATGTATTGTAAGCATTTTGTATTCAAATGAAATTATTTTATTTTAGTAATAAAAATTTCAGAGAAAATGTCTGATCATAATTATAACCATATTCTAAATATGTGATTAGAGACTTTGTTCAAAATATGAATTTCAGACCATGGTTATTGGGTTCAATTTGACTGTAATATTCAAGGTAAATGTAGATAGACTGAGACTGATTTTACATGATATAACATTTTAAGCAAAATATATAGATTATATACAGTACAATAAAACCCGTTAAAGCGCTGATACAGGCTATGTTAGCCTGAAGAAAAACCATGATAATGCAATTACTGAATGATTGAAAAGAAATTGAGACAAAGTTCATGTACCCTAAAATTCATTTGCGGAACATAAGACTTTTTCGTTGCATTTTACATCATCTATAGCACATTTTATAACTCGGCTTTCTTGAACAATAGCCATGATAACATATATCTTTCAAAGTTTTTGAGATTTAAGGATAAATAAAAATGCACATCTCCTTTGGCTTGGCAAAGCATTTCAAGTATAACACACTATCAAAATTTAAAATTTAACCATTCTGATTTTTCATAGATTAAACAATCAATGAGAACAATCGCATGACCTTTCCGTGGCTAAATTACTGCAAATTGAAACCAAAGTAAAATCAATCCAAGCAAGAAGTTACATCTTTTTTTATTTTAGTCAGACTGCTTTCTCTCATCATCACTATTTCACAAATTAGTATATTATTATACTAATTTACATTAAATATTCCAAGAAAGTATCATATACTAATTTACATTAAAATACCAACAAGAGGAGGGGGTGGTGGTTTTGCACCCGAGCCGAATTTTTTTTTGGACCCACTTCGCTTGCCCGATAATTTATTGGGCGAATATTTTTTCCTATTTATATCAGCACTATCTGAATAATCTGTCTGACAAGTCCCAAGGATATTCACCAGCCAGAAGCCAGTATTATGGTGCTTGCCCGAAAACCGATTTATTTGGAAAATTGCTGTATATATATCTTAGAAAAAATGTGTTTAAAACTATGGAGCATCTTCCTCGTGCATAGCTCTGTATTAAGCTGATTGTTTGGCTGACCTATTTAGATTTTATTGGTAATTTGTGCTCTATCAGATTCTACACATTTCGGTATATAGATTCAAAAGTTTTGATCCTATCTGCACTGAAGAGATATAAGTTGTCCAAATGTTCATATGCAGACATTAAATTTACAATAACTTCGGTATTTTGTATTTTATTACCACTGGGCCGATGCCTCTGCTGGTGGACTGCTAGTGCCCAGGGTATTCATCAACCCAGTAGCCAGTACTTTGGTCCTGGCCCGAAAATCGATTTATTTGGAAAATTGCAGTATATAAATTTAAGGAATTTTGTTTAAAACTAAGGCGCATCACCCTCGTGCATAGCTCTGTCTTTGGCAGATTTTTCGGCTGTCCTATTTCGATTCTTTTGGTAATTTGTTCTCTATCAGATTTGACATGTTTCGGTATATGGATTTTAAAAAGTTTTGATTCTATCTGCACTAAAGAGATATAAGTTGTCGAAATGCGCATATGTAGAAATAAAATTTACAATAACTTTGGTATTTTGTTATTTATTACCACTGGACTGATGCTGATGGACTCTTAGTTCCCGAGGGTATTCACCAACCCCGTAGCCAGTACTTCGGTGTTTTCCCGAAAACCGATTTATTTGGAAAATTGCAGTATATGAATTTAAGAAAATTTTGTTTATAACTAAGGAGCATCACCCTCGCGCAAAGCTCTATTTTAGCTGATTTTTGGATGTCCCTATTAGATGCCATTGGTAATTTGTTCTTTATCAGATTTTACATGTTTCGGTATATGGGTTTTAAAAAGGTTTGATTCTATCTGCACTGAATAGATATAAGTTGTCGAAATGCACATATGCAGAAATTAGATTTACAATTACTTCGGTATTTTGTTATTTATTACCCCTGGGCCGATGCCTCTGCTGGTGGACTGTTAGTCCCCGAGGGTATTCACCAACCCATTAGCCAGTACTTCGGTGCTTGCCCGAAAACCGATTTATTTGCAGTAAATAAATTTAAGAAAATTTTGTACAAAACTCAGGAGCATCTCCCTCTTGCATAGCTCTATTTTAGGAGATTTTTTGGCTTTCCTATTTAGATTCTATTGGTAATTTGTTCTTCATCAGATTTTTCACGCATCGTTATATGGATTTTCAAAAATTTTGATTCTATTTGCACTTAAGAGATATAAGTTGTCGAAAAGTGCATATGCAGAAATTAAATTTACAATAACCTCGGTAATTTGTTAGTTATTACCACTGGGCCGATGCTCTGCTGGTGGACTGTTAGTCCCCGAGGGTATTCACAAACCAAGTGGTCAGTACTTCAGTACTGGCCCGAAAACCGATTTATTTGGAAACTTGCAGTACATAAATTTAAGAAAAATTTTGTTTAAAACTAAGGAATATCCCCCTCTCGTTAATAGCTCTGTCTTTAGCCCTTTTGCAATGTTTTGTAAGAAATGACAAAAATACTTTAGTCTCAATTAATTTGATTGCAGCATGTTCAATACATTCCCATTTTGACAAATAATATCTCTTATTTCAATTATGAGACAAAAATCTATATTTTAAATAAACATGGACTGACGTTAATTTAATTGTTAACGGGATAAGATTTTCATTGCTTATAATACAGTTTATGAGCCAGTTGGTTCCTGCACTGTGCCACATACAGATAGAGAATACAGGATTCGAAATTATAACATATGCATGTGCAGGCACCAATAAATCAGTTTGATTTTTTCTGAAATTAGTTATAAAATAGCATTATTAAGAACTGAATTTTTTACCGTAATTGATCATTTGAAGTCCACTGCTACAACTCAAGACTTGTATTGCACCTCTAAATTGAAGGCTTGTTATATAAATTTTACCTGAACACTTACATCCTAATTTCACCTTCGTACAAAATAATGTACATTTACGAATATTTCCTGCTATAAATTTATTTTCCTTGCTATTTGGTTAATTACTTACATTTGTACATAATCCTGAGCAAGCAGTTTTAACCAGCTGGAGAAATGTTGCAAAATGAAATGCGACAAAAAGAGAACTGAGGCAAGAGATGGAAATTCACAGAACCCTCTCATTTGTTACAAATCCATGAACTATTATGAAGCCTGCATATTTCTTGGAATGTCAGACGATTCATTTCTTGCATTTACTCCTGGAGACCAGGACTCATGTAATATTTAGGCACATTCTATTTTATTTTCAGGAAGGCCTCAGATGTATTAGAACAAATATTTTCTGGCCCGAATGTTGTCTCATAAAAATTCTCTAACTTGCACCTTAGTTGATAAAAATAATCTTGCCCTGCATCCTGTCCATAATAAAGAAAAAAATCCTGTGGCAACACAATCCTTAGAATAGTCAGATACATGATATAGTGCTGATCTAATGGGAAAAAAATAATCGCCCAACAAATTATCGGGCAGGCGAAGTTGGTCCGAAAATTCCCGGCTTAGGTGTAAAACCAGCCTCCCCCCTTGAAAATCAAATTATACGTATCTTGCCCACAACGGATCCCTGTATGGAATCAAATTTAACAGGCCATTTGTATCACATGCGTCCACGCGTACAACATTTAAAGGGAGTGAGTGTTTTAGAGGAAGTGGGTGTGAAAGCCTGCTGATAACGTGGACTATGAATATTCGGAAAGACAAACAGACAGCTCGGTCCAATTAAACGATAAATAAATGGTATCTATTATTAAAGTTCTAGGTTTCTTCATGTTCGGTCCATAACTGTTCGCTCATAGGCGCACGTCCGAGTGGTCGTAAAGAAAGTCCGAGTGGACATGGTCAAAGTTGACTCGTTCTTTTGACAACTTTTGGGTCATTTGGCCTATGAGTGAAAAAGTTCCTAAAGATCGAAAATTGGAAACTTGGGTGTTTCGAATCATAAATGATGAATTTTCATGGTCAGCACAACGAAAGAAGACTTCAAAGATAGGTAATATCATATATTAATGGAAACAAATTTCATATTTTTAAAAAGTGTATGAATATTGTACCTGATTAGGTAATTAGGAATGATAGGGAAGCACATGTCTTATATGTAAATATTTCACATTCGTTTTTGACGAAACTTTGTGAAAAAATCCATAGGTGACCTTGACATGTTTATTTGTAATTGAGGCACTTTAGTTAAATGGTGAAGTCCAAGGTGTGTAGAGGTGGGAAGAAAAAAAATAAAACAAAATTAACAAAATCTTAAAAGGGAAATAGAATCAGCTTCTCCATCATTTTCTTCCGTTCTCCGAGTTTTGTGGTGGCGAAAGTAATTCTAGCTCAATTCACCAAAAATGCCCAAGTAATGTGAATTGGGAGAGGCAGCATATTCAAACCAAAATCCCGTTTTCAAATTATTAACAAAGACAAGCTTGAATCTATATAGTCCATGGGCTGCAATTACCCTCCGTGCACCCCACAACCAAACCCCGAACCCCACCCATTTTTTTAAGTTCGCATTCACACCCTCTTCAAAGTAAAACATTTTAATACGAGCATAACCTGAATGCACTTGTGAAATTTGGCTCATTTTTAGACCCACCTACCGACATTTTGGAAAATTTCGTTTATCGTTCAAATTGTTTTTTCAGTTGCTTCAAAGTGTTGACCATATGCTCCCAAGTTATACAAAACGAGGTATCAAGTTACTGCTTATTGTATGAGCTTTACAAAGAACCCATTTCTTTACAATTTCTTTGCCCAATACGTTCAATAGCACAATTAAACGTACCCCTACCCCAATGAAATATTGACGAAAAAAATGATATTTTTACTGATGGTCTAGAAAACCCGAAGTGCATCTCAATTCCCGCTTCTGAAAATAGTTATTCTTTTTTCAATCTATTTTCTGCAATAGTACGCTGTTTACATATATTGAATTACCAATATTTTATTTTCAAATAGACCAAACTCATGGATCTTTGATTATTTTTGTTTTTGAATAAGTTTTGTCTTTCTTTTCCCTAATATTACTTTTTAGTGAATTAGTATCATTTAAAATAGGCATGAGCATAGCTCATTAACTCATAACAATGAGCATAGCTCATTGTTGAAGGCCCCATGGTGACTTCAAGATGAAGAACAACAATAAAAGCGTTGTTCCATTGCTTGTTTTCCCACGTGCGGAGATTTTGTCTCATTTGCTTTTACTCCATATCCCTTCATTGCTTATTTAAGACTGGAGTTTGTCTCTCCTGCAGTGTGGAGTCCGTAAAAAGATTCCCCTTACTAGAGATGTATGTTCAATATACATTTAAGTTATGGTGTACTTGTTCCTGAGAGAATTTCTCATATGGATATACTATCATAATTTCATATTTTGGAATTTTATTTTTTTGTGTGTTTCAAAATTATTTTTCTGACCACCTGATTATTGTGCCCACATCTCATAATTTTATTATGCCAAGTTTTCTTACTATTGACTCGATAAGTGCCCTGTGGTTGTTTAAACGTTGTGTTTGTCTCCTATTTGTCTTTTTGTCAGGCAAAGGATGACAGCAATTGTAAGAAAACTTTGCCAGTTGATTTTATGTTTGTTGACGATCCCGCATTCATGACATGATAAACATGGATGTAGCGTTGTTCGCGATCCAGCAATGAATTCCGCTTAAATTAGTGCTAGGGGCCGTCTTGAAGTTACTATGAGGTATGAGCATGGCTCATTGTTGAAGGCCGCATGGTGACTTCAAGATTAAGAACAACAATAAAAATGTTGTTCCATTGCTTGTTTTCCCAGGTATTTGTGGAGATTTTGTCTCATTTGCTTTTACTCCATATCCCTTCACTGCTTATGAAGTGAAACCTTATCATATTCGCTTTACAACCACTACAAATATTAGCGGTTTTTAAACAATATAAACATCATACATCAATAAAAATTACCCCTTCCCAAACAAATTTACTCTAAAATAAAGAAATAGATTATTACAAGCGGGCTCTATGCGAATTAGAACATGGGCAGACCTTATATTTGTCAATATTTTAAACCGAGCAATAGCGAGGTATAAAATGAAGACAAATATAAGGTCTGACCATGTTCTTATTCGCACAGAGCCCAATTGCAATGACCTATTTCGATTCTAATATATTTAACAAGAGTTTTGAACATTCGAAGCGGCTCTTAGAGAGCAATATTGGGTTTTGCATTAGAATTGAAAAATGCCGGAAAACTGTATACAAACACACATAAATGGACATAGAGAAATCTATATTCGTTGTTTTAGTAATACAAAAAGTGGCTCATAAGCTTATGAATGAATAAAAATAACCTGTTATAAACCATATACGGTTACTTTAATAAGTGTGAGCTAGTTGTATTTCTGATTTATATGACTGCCTAGATATGTTATTTTTGAAGTCCCCCCCCCCCCAAAAAAAAAAGAAGAGAAAGGGAATAAAACTAATATTTATAATTAACGTTAAAAATTAAAAACAAAGTCATATTTAAATCGTAGAGCATGATATGCAACACAGATAAGATTTCATAACAACAACACATTCGTTGCTAGGTTACGGTTATGTTGATTTCAGTTACGAGTCTTAAATTTAGTAACTGTTGTAAATTTCTATTATTGTCATTATTTTAAGTGAATTTTGAGGTGATTTATTATTTAAAACTTTATTTACACAAAATAAAATGAATATTGAGTGAATAAAATGTAAAATTGCACATTACGAATGTCCTTTTGTTAAAAATATACGCATGTGCTAAAAAATATTGTTGGAATTAGAACATAGCTATGTTTCCAAAGCGAAAGAAGAGGGTCGTATTAGAACTGTCAATATTTGTCCTTTTTTGCATAAAGATAACCGGAACATGGTTTTATGTGTGCTTTATATGACAATGTTGCAAGAATATTATCATGATTTGGAATTTTAACAGCCATTTGTTGACTCAATAAATTGATGAAAAATGGGAATTTGCAACATTTTTGAATTATCCAAATGAACAAATAAAGGGATATGGAGTAAAAATGTACATGGGACAAAATCCCTATAAATACATGGTAAGATTAAGCAAATGGAACAACGCTTTTATTGTTATTCTTCATCTGTTTAATCGTTATATATGCCAAATCTGGGGGATAAATCTGCAGATATGCCAATTAATTATACCAAGCGACACATTAGTTGTCTTAAAACATTGTTAAGAAAAACAAGCAGTCTTCAATGATACTCTGAATACCGAAAATCTTACCCCTACCCCAACAAATTTTATCTAAAATTGTCAGTTTTTTGTCTATGCGCGCCTGAAATAACCAATAGACGGAAAACTGTGACGTATATGACAATTGTGCATAAATTACATAATGATTTTGGTATTTTAACAGCCTTTGGTGGACTAAAACTCAATTGTCTCCAAAATTCATGAAAAATGGGAGTTTTCAACGTTTCAGATTTGTCCATAAATATCTGTTAAATTGCAATATATGTCAAATCTAAAGAAAATATCTGCAGATATGCCAATTAATTGTGCCAAGCGACATATTAGATGTCTTAAAACATTGCTAAGAAAAACAAGGAGTGTTTAATGTGACTCTTAAAAACAAAAATCTTACCTCTACCCAAACAAATTTTCCACAAAATTGCCAAATCTTTGTCTATGATGGGATAAAGATAACTACCAGACGAAAAATCTGAGTTGCATAAAACAACGTTGCATGAATTCTGTCATGATTTGTTAGGGATTTTTTAGCATTTCAGATTTGTCCAAATTCACTTTCAGAACATTATATGTGGCAAATCTGGAGGATTAATCTGCGGATATGCCAATTTATTGCCTTAACCGAAACATAAGTTATCTTAAAACACTGCTTAGAAAAACAAGGAGCGTTCAAAGTGACTCTAAATACCCAAAATCTTACTCCTGTCCATACAAATTAAACTTAAAAGTCCCCAAGACATGCCCATCTTTACATTGCATAGTAATGTGTTACCTTGTTTACAAAAGATGCATTTATATATTATAATATGTCATTTTAACACCAAAAAGGAGTAAAATTGAATATTTGGGCGAATTTTCAGAATTTTACGAAATCAAATTCCAGTTGTTGAATAACTGCCAATTAACCACGCGCACGACCTTATTTATGATATGTGTGAGTCTCTGTGCATTTTGGTGTTTGAAAATGATATGTCATTGGACCTTTATACAATGTTTGAGCTTTTCAAGCTGAATAAAGTGAAATAAATTGTGTTGAATATGTGAGGTAAGGTGTAATATGTTCGTAATTTATGAGACTTAGACCGCGAACGTTGATATGGAAACTGAAAAAGGCGAGATAACTCAAAATGCTTAGATTTGAAATAAACTCAATAGATAGAATGCATAAGTTCTGTGAAAGTTATTGAAGGCCCTGTTTTCTGAGATGGGAGTTCGTTTGACAGATCTTTTGCGTTAGCGTTCTGATACAATTATAATTTTTTTCTTGCTGTTCTTCTTGTACTTTCGACAACATTTTGTCCACGCGTTTTCTCAGAGACTACTGGTCGGATCTTCACCAATTTTCATTGTAAAACAGACCGCTTTCACACAAGATGCAAATCGGTCTGGGAAATTCGAAATTGTGCCGGTTACCATTGAGACGGAAAAAAGGCGGGAAATGAAAATGTTCATTAAGGTTTCCTAGGACGTAAGGAATAGGTTTCTAGTATCTAACACTTCAAAATCGAGACGGTTTCAATAAAAATGGAAGAAGGCAGGATAATCAGAATTGAATAAACTCACTAACCAGGTTGCATAAGTTATATGGAAGTGATTCATAGCCCTGATTTTGATATGGAGGATCGTTTTTGATCCTTTTGCATCAGCAGACTGATACAGTCTAAAATGTTTATTATTCTTTTTCATTCGTTGTTTGCCTCATCAGTTTCCACCTTATTTCTCAGACACTTGTGATCTTGACCAAACTTCAAAGAAGATGGAACCAATTCCAAAAAGACTTGGAATTTACAAATGGACACCATTGCCATGGAAAAGGTAAAAAAGTCGGGGAAATCAAAGCGCTTAGAATTAGTTGAAATTTGCAGCAAAATTGCCTAACATTTGTAGAATTGACTTCTGGTCTTCAAGATTTTCAAAATGATGACTGCTGCTATAGAAATGGTAAAAAAGGCGGGAGAATCAAAGATTCATAATTGGATGAAATCTTACAGGAAGCTTGCCTATAATCTATATAATTGGCTTCTTGTCTCCAAAGCTTCAAAATTGCGACTGCTGCCATGCAAACCGAAAAAAAGGATAAAAGTTCTCAGAATTGAATGAAGATAGGTTTGTTTAGAATCTGCAAATTTCAACTACAGCCTTATGAATTCTGATATAGGATTTCGTTTGGGAGACATTTTGTGTTTTATCCAAACACAATTAATACTAGTTTTTCTTCGATTTTTATTTTTTCTCGTCGCAATAAATTTGTTCAAAGCAGAACTCAGAGACTCATAAGCTTAGATGTTTCAAGCTTTGTATAGTATCAGCTCTAAATTTAGGTGTGCAATCATCAAGGCAAATTTTAAAACGGTTTTTATTAAGGGTACCTTTGGGATATCAAAAAAGGTTGGGGTCGACCTGTAGTAACTTGAGTTTAAACCTATTTTATTTGAGAAAAACATATAGTATCATCAAGGATGATGTTTATTTCGCTGAACTTAATACTCTTTATTTAAGGGCCGACTCCTACCTGCTGTTAGGTGTGGAGTTTCCTCACCGTTCATTGATGATCTTTTGGTGGCTTTGAGTTGTTATTGCTCCCTTTTGGGTCGTTGTTTCTTTGACATATTTCCCGTTTCCCTTCTTTTTCTAGTATTATGCATTGATGACTTTCAAAAACAAAAAGGATTCAGAATCAAGCATAACAATGCTTATATAAATCTGTCTCCTTATGATTTACATACAATATGATCGTACAATAAATTGCATGCTTAACATGTTTAAGATATATAAGAAATCTTACATAAATTATATATATAAAAAATTTGTTGAAAAGGTTGTAAGGGAAGAATAAGGAAGTAACTTATATGAAATATTAAATATCATACATTTAATTATAATATTTTGTAAGAGTCTAAACCATGTTTATAAGATATTAAATGACTCAAGAACAAAATCGCTTACTTTTACATGTTTTAATAACAAAATTTTGAAAGATTCTAAAATAGGATAGGATTTGTTTATGTATTCACTATTTCAAAAAACCATTATCACTACACTGTCAAATTTCAAAGAGAGGTTGTTAGAGAAGAAAGATAAAATTCTATAATATTTGAAATTTCATGTAACTACGGTTGCCATGAAAAACATGCCCAAAAAAGGAAATTCTGAGAAAGTCGTATTTCTTGTTGACAATTGTAGTTTTGTGTCTTGTTTGGGAACACAGTTATCACTTGTTTTTTTTTTTGCTCTTCTCTTTCCGACAAAGAAATAGTCCAACCATTTTCGCAAAGACTGATAGTCGGATCGTGACCAAACTTATCAGGATAGACCCCTTTCCCAAGAGATACAATCGGGTCTTGAAATTTTCAAAATACCACCAGTTGCAACGGAAACTGCGAAAAGGTGGGAAATTAAAGTGCTCGGAATGGGGCAAAACTTTACAGGAAGGTTGTTTAGGACATGAGGAATATGTTCCCGGTATCAAATACTTCAAAATGGCATCAGCGGCTATGGAATTGGCTACTCTGATATATTGGAGACAATGTCCGTCTCATCAACATGATTTTAAACATGTGACATAACAAAACATAACATAAAACATAACATTTCTGGGAAAGACCTTGCAATTGTTCTCTGAACAATTCTCTGAACAATTGTCCTTTTAATTATTATTATTATAATTATTATTCCGTAAGGTCTCTGTACGGAAAACCTTTTGACAGATCATTTCGAAACTTCGCGTAGTAACTGGAAGTTGGAAATTCTCTTCCGAAACCATGCTTTTTACGAAATCTATTTTTAGTAACAGAGTTATCTCCCCGACTGCGGTTTTTCTTGTTATCAGGTAAACTCAGAAACCGTAACCGATATCAAAATTCTGAATGGGGGAAAATGTTTCCTTCATCCTCAGGATGATTTGTCATGCAAAAAAAAATTATTTTAATTCTTGCTTTTTAATACTCAGTTTTATAGATTTTACTGACTTACTGAAGAATATAAGTCAAAAGATCAAATAATAGCTCACAAATAAGAAATGTGACTGACTCAACAAAGTTAGACTCTTATGGAT
The DNA here is from genome assembly GCA_002080025.1 of Modiolus philippinarum. NCBI lineage: Eukaryota > Metazoa > Mollusca > Bivalvia > Mytilida > Modiolidae > Modiolus > Modiolus philippinarum. Next base: position 145,108 of record MJUU01059051.1, on the reverse strand, counting down.
ATATGCTTGTATAGTTTTAAGAATAATGTAATCAGTCAATGTGCATTACTCTTGTTGAAATCTGTCAAAAGGTGTTAATTCTTCCTTTTCGCAATGATTAAGTGTGCTATATGAACTAGAATTTTTGTCGCGACAAATCAAGGAGGGGGAACAGTAGCCGCAGGATATGTCTTAATACAGAAATTTATATTTTGTAAAAAGTTTTCATTCAGGTATAAACGTTAAGGTATAATCAGGCTTAAAATGTTTTTTGAAATTCATTTTATTCCAATTTTGAAAACAAAATGCATATTCCAAATTAAATTTTAAATTATGAAAACTGAAGACTAAACTTGGTAAAATAAGTACAATTGTAATTTAAAATTTCATTATTTAATTATTTATGAATGTACTATAGCTAATAAGTAGAGAATATGTATATCAGTGGCAGGAGACTTATGAGTTTCTTAATTAATGTCCAGTCGTTTCAGCATTTATCAGTCGGGGAGGGGGTGCTGTTTTACTTATATCTTTGCTAAATTAGTACCATGTTTCAATTCATTGTACTTTTGCAAAGTAATGTATGTAACTTAGTAAAACCAGATATCCGCCCTATTAAGGCCAAAGGTCAAGGTCAAAGCCAAATTTTGGTCTTTTCAAAGTAGAATCAACAATCTGCTAGGAGAAAGGTGATTTTTTTCAATCTTTTTATCAATCCCAATTCTAAGTCCAAGTCTTTTAATATTAAATATTAAATTTCCACTGGGATTCAAACCCTTCTTTCAAAGTCGTAAGGGTTGAGAGTCTGGCACGCTACCACTTATGCTTGAAAATAAGAATTAGAGTGAGTACCAAGGAAAACCGCAACATCTTATTCGTGCTTCGTTTTTATAGTACATAATGGACCGATTAATGCTGAGCGCCCATCAAAATGTAGGGCAGTAAAATTTTGAGAATGTTACTAAGGAAGCTACTTGTTATTCGGTTTTCCAATTGTTTTGATATAATCTACACTGACCAGACATTTGTTGTCGAAATGTTCATATGTCTGTGATACCTGTGATGTGTTGTTCAATTTTTTTTTATCAATCCAAATTCGAAGTCTAAGTCTTTTAATATTAAGTATTAAATTTTTGCTGTTTCCATCGGGATTCAAACCCCTTCTGTCAAGGTCGTCAGGATTGGAAGTCAGGATTGAGAGTCTGGCACGCTACCACTAGACAACCGAAGACTTGTTCAAATTTCGGTTAATTAATATACTAAGGTATCACATTAAGTGTCCATAAATTTGTGGTTCACTCTATTTTTACACCCCTTTGAGCTCAAACAGAGTTGGCAGGAGCAGTGTAATATGTCTGTAATATCTGTGCATTCGAAGAACAGCCAAATCCCTTGGCGGGAATGCCATCTCGATATTCTAACCCCGTAGGGTTCCTATCACAGACTGGTATATTCAAAGCCCTGCATTAGTGAAAAATCTGTTATATCTGCGCATTTGAAGAACAGCCAAATCCCTTGCTTGGCAGGTAATTTCAACATTCATCTATCTTATTTTAACCCCGTTGTGTTCCTACCTTAGACCGTCATATTCAATTTTTTAGGCCCTGCATTAGCGAAAATTTTCGCAAATCCGAGATGGGCAAGTTTCACCGTTCGTGAGAATTTGACATCTGTTGAAAAAAATCCGGAGCTTTCCATAATTTTCCCAGAACAACCAATGGTTGCCTTCAAACAACCAAACAGCCTACGGAATTTGTTGATACGGGCAGAGATTTCGAAGCCTCACAACATTACAGGTGAAAGCTTCTCCTGTGGAGACGAACATTGCAAATGTTGTAGACATATGCAAACCTCGTCCACATACACCAGTAAGGTCGCGGGTAAGCACTTCAAAATATTTTGCACTGTGAATTGCAAAAGTGCAAATGTCATTTATTTACTTGAGTATCTTACCTCTGGTCTCCAATACGTCGGCGAGTCCAAGCAATCGTTCAACAACGTCTGAATCCACACAGGAGCGACCTTACAGAAAATGAATTTTTACCTGTGAGCCAGCACTTCAGGCTACCCGGTCATAGGTTCGATGAGTTTAATCTCACAAAAATTATGGTCATCGAGCAGAACTGTGACTGGACAGACACCAAACGTCAGGCCCGGGTAGCATTCGGGATAAAAGAACTTCGTGTCTTAGATCCTTAGGGAATGTTTATATTTGAGAGCTAAAAGTATGTTTATTTAAATAATGAATCATTTTTATACGTCACTAAATTTACCTGGGGCAATCAGTGAGCTGTAGTACAACATCGAATACGCTCAATTTCTATGAAAGTTATATGACACCAATGAAAGTCATCTGTAGACTAAAATTCGGTCCTTTAATAAGTATTTATAGCTATCATCATAACAATTGAAATACTAAAACCAGTACTATATATCATTGAAAATTTATAATTAAATGCCGGTTTATTGTACCTTAAACATTAGTAAGAAAACTGCATTTAGTTGGTTATATAAAAATAAAAATGTTGAAATAATCCATGGGCTGGTATACCCCCCCCCCCCCCCCCCGTGCATTTCCCCTACTTCCGAACCCACACATTTGTTTAAGTCCTCATACACCCTTTTCAAAATAGCATATGCTTCACAAGTGGATAACCTGCACGCACTTGTAGAATTAAGCCTATTTTTAGACCAATATAAAACATGTTAAGACGATGTTATTTTCAGATAGACAAAATACATCTTTGAATATTTTCTTTGATGAATAAGTTTTGACTTTCTTTTTCCTTATATTATTTTTTTAGTAAACAAATATCTTTTAAAATGGTATCAAATAAAACTAATTATATTTGCTTTACAACCATCACAAATAATTGCGTTTTTAGGTAATATAGAGATCCAACATCAAACAAACTTTCCCAACCCCAACAAATTTACTCTAAAATAGTCAATTTTTGTCTATTTTCGCATAAAAATAACAAAAACACGCAAAATGCGTGTTGTATATGACAATATTGCATGACTGGTATCATGTTTTGGTATTTTAACAGCTATTTGTTTACTTAAACTCAATATTTTGCCCGAAATTTATGAAATATTGGAATTTTTTAACATTTAAGAATTGCCCAAAGTTCACTGTTAAATCTTTATATATGCCAAATCTGGAGGATATACCAAGCGACACATTAGTTGTCTTAAAACATTGTTTAGAAAAAAATGGGGTGATTGATATGAATCTGAATACTGAAAATCTTACCCCTACCCAAACAAATTTTCCCTGAAATTGTCAGTTGTATGTCTCTGCATAAAAATAACCAGAACACGTAGAATGAGTGTTTTTTTATGACAATATTGCATGAATTACATCACGATTTGGTATTTTAACAGTCCTTGGTGGACTTAAAGTTAATATTTCTTCAAAAATTGATGAAAATGGGAATTTTCAACATTTCAGATTTGTCCATAGTTCACTGTTAAATTGCAATATATATCAAATCTATAGAATATATCTGCAGATACGCCAAGAAATTGTTCTACGCAAAACACTACTTGTCTTAAAACATTGTTGAGAAAAACAAGGAATGTTAAATTCGACTCTAAATCCCACAAAACTTACCACTACCAGAACAAATTTTCCACCAAAATTGTCAATTTTTTGGTCTATGTTGGGATAAAAATAACCACCTCACGCAAAATCTGCGTTGCATGTTACAAAAGTGCATGAAAATCATGATTTGGTATTTTAGACCCACTTGTCAGCTTAAACTCAATATTTTCTCCAAAACTGATGAAAAATGGAAATATTTAGCATTTCGGATCTGTGCAAAGTTCAGCTTTTAATAGTTTTATGTTGCGAATCAGGACGACTTATTTGCAGAAATGCAAATTTATTGTTTTAACCGATTGCTATTGTATCTTAAAACTCTGCTTGGAAAAACAAGGAGTGTTCAATGTGACTGTAAATACGGAAATTTTACCCCTATCCCAACAAAATTAAGCTTAAGAGTCCCCAAAATATGCCTGCCTTTATGTAAATATGAACAAAGCAAACGTATGTTTTACTTTCTTTGCAAAAATTTAATTTGATTTATCGTCATATGTAATTTTAACGCAAAATATTTGTAAAGTTGAATATTTTGGGCGATTTTCGAGAAAAATACGCATTTCAAGTATTTCAGAATTCAAATTTGAATTGTTGAATAACTGCCGATAAACCAAGCGCATGACCTTATTTGTGATAAATACAAGTCTATGTATATTTTGTTCTTTGAAAATGACATGTCATTAGACCTTTATACAATGTTTAAGTATTTTCAAGCTGAATAAAATGAAATAAATTGTGTTGAACATGTTTGGAAAGGGGTAATATGTTTGTAATTTATGAGACTGTGATTAGTCTCAAACGTAAAAAAGCATATTTTGTAATTGCTGAGATATAATGAAACGATATTTAATCAAAATTTTTAAGTTATATATCAATTTCATGAAGTATTTACATCTCAAAGTCAAAACAGAAGAAATTCTTAAAAACGGAAAATTCCCATTTTGCCAATATACTGTCTATGCGCGCATGTTATGTTCGTAGCATGCAATTATTTACCGTAACTTCGGTATTTAGTTATTAGTTTTAACATGTTTCATTTTAAAGAGGGGTAGAAGGACTGAAAAAATCGGGGTGCAAGGAAAAGGGTTCCAGCCCACGGACTAAAAATAATCTATGGACAAAGTAGTGAAAATAGCTAATTTATAAAAAGCTTAATGTTTAGTAATTTGGATGAAGAACAATGCTTTAACGTTCTTACGAAACCGAGATTATTACTATTTGATTTTGATATTGCCGATGAGAGGTTACTCCTCATGCGTACAGCATAAAAAAGTCAATGTTTAAAAGGCAAATTGGTTAGTTTTGTTAGTTTGTACCTTTGGGATAAGATGACTCATATGTCTTTGTGTTACAGATATTGTCAAGAGACTAAATAAATAAGACACAAAAAATGTAAAGGCATTATCCAAAAAGTATCAGAAAAACTGTACTCGTTACCAAAATGCCATAATAGGCATTAAATGCAGTAGTAAGGGCATCCAACGAGTTCTAAGCACGAACTGAAGCCTTGATACAGTACAGAAAGAGAATACCATAACAAATCACTTGGGGAGACATACATTTTAATTCTATAGACATAAAATCTACAGACATGCTATCACTGTGATAGACCTAAAAAGCCACAAGACAGAGTGGTGAGGATTAGATTTTATTACCTGTTTTACCTATTATTCCTTTTAAGTGTACCTGCTTAATTACATTTTTACCTGTAACACAGGAAATGTCCTGACAAAACTTGGGTTTTATTGCCCCCAATAAAAAAAATTCAAGGGAAAAATTAATACCCATCACTTTCCTAGACATCCTCACAATCACAGTAATTAGTTACGGCATGTCTCTTTCTGTACTGCATTTTAAATGGGTTATAATTTTGATGAAAACGGTAAATTTCTATGAATCGGAAGTAGCATTTCCTTTTCATACAAGTATGACTATTTTGCTAGTCAGTACCCTCGGGATATCAGTGGCATCGGTCCAATACATTCAAAATTAAAAAAAAACCTAGGTTGCATAAAAATAGTAAATTATGTTATGCTGTACATGCGAATGAAGACGTAGCATTAAGATAAAAGCAGCATTAAAATAAAATAAAGGTTAGAAATATGTAAAAAAATCATTTGAAGTAAGCTTAAATGTTTTGTACAGGGGTGACTTGGGAGAAGATATTTGACACATATTCAATACCATTACATTAACCATTACATAATGTGGCAACATATACTTGTATATCTTTAAGGAATCTCTTTGTTGAGATGGGGTTCGAGATTATACGTTTGCAATTTACAAAGGGACAAAAAAAAAATAAATAAAATAACATTTAGCCATTTGAACCCTAGTTTGACATGTAATGAAATTTGAGCTCGAGTAACTTTCTGCATTATATTTAACCTAATACAGTAAGAGAGTGATATTTTTTTCACGATTTTCCACATTTAAAATAAGTTAAATCATGTTTTTTGTAACACCAAACCCACCTGCTAGGTATTCCGATGATCAAGGCTTCTTCTTGCTAAAAACACAAAAGGTAATGTAGTACGTGTTAGGGGAAAACGAAAAACGAAACACATTTGTCAGTTAACAGATAGATATGGGAGAAAACATATATAACAAGATATGAACGGGTATTAAAAGTATAAAATCAGAACGCAACGTACAGTTTTACTCCTTCTTTAAAGGCTTTACAATTCAAAAAAAAAAAAAAAAAAAAAAAAAAAAAAAAAAAAAAAACACGTATTACTGTTCAATTGATACTGCTTATGTTAAAAAAGTAATGCTGTTGAAAAAGCTTTTAAAATAAATTGGTGGTAAAGCTTAAATTATAATATTACGTCCAAGTCAGTGGAAACTGTATTGAAACTGACATTTTACCTACCTTAACAAACAATTTTGTAATAAAAAATTGTAAAAACTCAATATTAGATATTTTTTATTTCTCAATTGTTTACTGTCCATCATGTTTTTTACAGTCCTGGAAAACAACCAGTCAACTTTTAAAATATATTTCTATGGGATTCCTCTCTCAATCAGAAGAATGTCTCAGGAAGATTTCGGCATTAAACCACTTGCAGTACTTCTTTTCTGCAGGCCTATTGTTTGATTTGTGGTCATTCAAAATTTCACTGAATAGGCCTTAATTTTAATTTATTTTAAAACTTGTTATATTAAAAGTTTAGAAAATGTCTTGAAATCTCAGGACTGTGTATTTTTATTTTGTTTTTGCAAAATTTCTAGTGAATAATTCCAGATTGACCCTCTCAAGGAATTGAAAATAGGCTTTCTACTTACTGTAATAGTAAGGGGAAAATGTTTGAGGACATTGTACTTTTTTAAGGGCACAACTCAAGAACCATTAGGGCTTGAACTAAAAAAAAAATTAAAATTATCATTTAAATGATATTACCAGATTTGTTTATATATCGCAGTCATATTTTAAGTATATTGGGGTGTAGTTAGTCTCGCAAACGTGTGCAGGATTGGACAAAATAAGACTGTGGACGATATGGATATGACAAAATGTTCATTTTTTATTATATGTTGTTATTTGGTTATAAACTGTACATTACCTACTAGGTCACAAGTGCATTTCATTTCAATCAAAGAACATCGTTAACACAAAGGAAAATGACCATTTTTTCATGCCTACCAATTTTCGACAAGTATCGTCCAACGTTTTGTTTTGTTAAAACCTGCACACCTATACGACAGTGATGACAACAATCTCTTAAACTATTAGTCGATTATTCAGCTCATTCATGTAAATTTCACATTAAAATGTTACGGAATGTTAGTGATATATTTATATACGATTGTTACCTTGTTGTTTTTATTTAGTGGTGCTTCGTACACAGTTTCCTTATATTTCCTACAGTTTTCACTCGATTAAAGATGGTGGATTGAAAAGACTTAATTACTTCCTAATTTCATTGCCCCTAGCATTGACCTGCTCGGGGGAATATCAAATTTCTCAATTCTACACATTTTTTTGCTTGAAGTAAAACAGAAATGCATTTTTTCTTGAATATTTCCTTATAATTATGCAGAAAAGCTTTAAATTAAATATTTGGCATCAATTTAAAATATATCAAAATATATATACAGATGTGTATTTCGACCTGATTTCTATTTTGATATTTGACGACAACATCTAATATATCGGTAGGGTCCGGTATCAATTTCGTATATTTAAAAATGACTTGCATGCTTATGAAAATAATATATAATCAAAATATTATGTTTTCCTGCAATGAATGTTCTCTGACTTCTTATCCCCTATTTATCGATTTCAGCAAATAACAAAAAACCGAGGTAACTGTAAATTTAAGTTCTTCATATGCGCATTTCGACAACTTATGTCTCATCAGAGCAGATAAAAATCAAAACATTTGGAAATCCATGAACCGAAATATGTGTAAACGCTGACAGAGAACAAATTACCAATAGGATCTAAATAGGAAAGCCAAAATCAGCTAAGGACAGAGCTATGCTAGAGGGAGATACACCTTAGGTTTGAACAAATTTTCTTTAATTCAGATATTACAAATTTTCAAATAAGTTTTCGGACCAGCACCGAAGCACTGGCTACTAGGTTGGTGAATACCCTCGGGGACAAACAGTCCACCAGCAATGGCATCGGCCTAGTGGTAACAAATAACAAAATACCGAGGTAACTGTAAATTTAGGTTCTGCATATGAGCATTTCGAAAACTTATGTCTCATCAGTGTAGATAAAAATCAAAACATTTGGAAATCCATGAACCGAAATATGTGTAAACTCTGATAGAGAACAAATTACCAATAGGATCTAAATAGGAAAGCCAAAATCAGCTAAGGACAGGGCTATGCTAGAGGGAGATACTCCTTAGGTTTGAACAAATTTTCTTTAATTCAGATATTACAAATTTTCAAATAAAATCGGTTTTCGGGCCAGCACCAAAGTACTGGCTACTGGGTTGGTGAATACCCTCGGGGACTACCTAACAGTCCACCAGCATTGGTATCGGCCCAGTGGTAACAAATAACAAACTACCGAGGTAACTGTAAATTTAGGTTCTGCATATGCGCATTTCGACAACTTATGTCTCATCAGTGCAGATAAAAATTAAAACATTTGGAAATCAATGAACCGAAATATGTGTAAACGCTGATAGAGAACAAATTACCAATATGATCTAAATAGGAAAGCCAAAATCAGCTAAGGACAGAGCTATGCTAGGGGGAGATACACCTTAGGTTTTAACAAATATTCTTTTCAAACAAAATCGGTTTTCTGGCCAGCACCGAAGTACTGGCTACTGGGTTGGTGAATACCCCCGGGGACTAAAAGTCCACCAGCAAATGTTAAAAAAAAACTACATGGGAAAAATTGTGTCTGATTTGAGTAATTAAAACTCATAAGAAAGCCGTACTTTCAAACGAGAAATTCCGTTTATTTGCTTTATTTCACCATACCAAATCATTCTTTAGTAAGTCACCTGTATTTGAGGAGTTTAATATTGTATTCTAATCAATTTGCGGTCTGTAGCCGATAAAGAAGCCCGAACAATGTAACTCATATTCTGCAAAAACATAGTGGATGCAAACTTGGAGAAATAACTTTATCCCATTATCCCAAGTGTGTTATGATATTGATAATTAACATGATGAATGTTTTTCACTGACGTCAGCGTTAGACAGGTACGAGGTGATCATTGAAATGAGCGCTATTCAAGATATTGAAGTATTCCAATAGAGAAGAGATAATGGAGAAAAGTGAAGTTGTCTCTTGAAAACGAGACACCAAATGGCACGCAGTAAAGAAACAGGTTTTTATACCTGAACTGTCGCAACCAAAAGAAAGTAATACGAGGTTTGTCGGGCAACGGATGAAAGTATTTGTAAGAGTATTTTGCCCGATTGTGATGCTTGATGACGAATATTGCATGGATGTAGCGTTGTTCATCATTTATCAAGTGAATTCTGCTCAAACCGGTCCAAGGATCATCTTGAACTGACCATGAGATAGGAGGTGTGCTCTTTGTTGAATGCCTCATGGTGACTTCAAGATAGAGGACAACAATGAAAGCGTTGTTCCATTTGCTTAATTTTTCAAGTATTTATAGGGATTTTGTCCCATGAACATTTGCTCCATATTCCTTTATCTGTTCATTTTGCAATTTTTCAAAAAGAACTATTTGGGGGTGATTTCAATAGATACCATGCTGATATGTTTATATAAAAAATAGTAAGGAAAAACAAACAAAAGAAAAAAAAAAACAGTTGAAGTAAATTCAAATTGAAGGAGGTCACTGCTGATGTCAACATTCTGAAAAAGTGTTATTTCGATGACTTTTAATAATTTCACCAGATAGATAACTATTCAACTGTCAATGCTGCATACTATCCTAACTCCATGTTTTATCAACGAGATAAATTTCATTTAATTGCAGGTATTTTAAAAATGCACTGCTAAAATCAATTTCTTTTTCTATAATTTAAAGAAGGATTAAAAAACCAAAAATTTAAATATTGTCTGCAATTTAGGAGATGATGCGTCTTACAGAAGAGCATCGACTGGTAATATTAAAAAAAAAAAAACCTCAAACGATAAATACAGTGAAAACTTGCAATTTTTACGAAAACATTGCGCTTTGATACCTGTGTTGACCGTTATTTTACCAACCATATTTGTTTTAAGAACTTTCAAGCTTATTAAGCTTAACTCCTAGTCCAGAACGTACCATACACCATTCTGTACGAAAATATAAATAACATGTTTGATGAAATGCTAAATTCCTAATTCTGGAAGCCAAATCAAATGCGATGAAAATAAAACACAAGTTCAATGGGTCGAAAACACGTAAAAGAAATTCTTTTGATAAATTTAATTTCGTGCTCATTTCACTATGTCATCTGCATCATTTTTTGATTTTAAGGGGAAGAAGAGGAAATAAAAGAATGGGCTTAGTGTGTACACACATATTAATTCTTGAAATATATTATTTTTGTCGCTAAAATAAGTTTGCTATTCAATCATTACTCCTGTGTTGATGAAATGTGTTTTGAGATCCTTGACACGTGGGAATCGACATCGGAATCAGTGACCACAAATACAGCAAAAAATACATCTGCATTTAAGTACAAATAATTCGTAAACATTTTCACTTATCTGATAAGCAAAAGAAAATCTTATAATAGATGTTTAAAACTGTAATTGCATTCAACCGATCCTTCTGAAAAGATACACAGGTTTGTCAAGAGTTTTGTATCATATACTTTTCGTTGCTGTGTACATGTGTTTATAATGCAACAAAGTTCCTAAATCTTAAACACGTATCGTTGGTTATAATGAAACCTACAATTTCTGCATATGGCAAATTCGATAAATTATTCTCTTTAGTGAATACAAAATAAAACATTTGTAAATTCATAGACCAAAATATGTTTTAAAGTTAATAGAATCTAGGATTTAAAATCCTTTTGCATTAATTTGTTTAACTAGGGAATTGTATGGTACTTAATGCCCTCTTATGTTTTTTTTGATTTTTCACTCCTTTAAGTCGTTTTTCACGTAATGTTTTATGCAGTGAAATTGATTGTTAGAATTTACATGCAATATAAGGTTAAATTTAAATACATTATATTCAATATACTCACATATACAACAAGAAAAATTATCCATACTTACATAGTTTGGAGTATACAGCAGAAGAGATTACAGATGAAATTTATCATAAAGGAAATAGGTTTCACAACTCGTGATGCATGTTTATCGCTTGTTACCAACTATTTAACTGCAAACAATAATAAACTCGCAGAAGCTCATTTATTATTGTTTTCTTATTAAATAGCTCGAGTTGAAAAACAAATGATATACAAGTCTCTCTCATAATGAAACCTATAATTTCTGAATATGGCAATTTCGATAACTTAAGTCTCTAACGTGAATACAATATAAGACATTTGTAAATTCATCAACCGAAATATGTTTTTAATCTAATTGAATCTAGAATTTGAAATCCTATTGCACTAATTTGTTTAACTAGAGAATTTTATGTTACTTAATGCCCTCTTATGTATTTTTGATTTTTCACTCTTTTTAGTCGTTTGTCACGTTATGTTTTATTTTCATTTAGCGTAGTGAAATCTAATATGATAAACAAAAGTTTGTTTATTGTAAGTAAAATGTGTTTGTACCAGGGTTGTCCCTAAAGTTTTAGGACAGCCTCACTAAAACTGGATAGATATGTCAGAATTTATTGAAACAAGGCTAAGAATACTAACATAATTTAATGGGTCAATCCCCAAATTTTTATCAGATTATAAAGTTTTACAATTATATTTTCACCATCAATAGCAACTTTCAAGCGGAGCTTCGGCAGACGTTCAAATGACATTTGGCGATGTCAACGTTAATTTTCCTCCACGTAGTCGCCATTCAACTCAACACATTTCAGGCATCTTTTTAACCAGTCATCAAAAATTTTATCACATTGTTCAGTTTTCATATGTTAAATTATGTTCATCACTGCATGCCTAAAATCAGTTAAATCGTCAAACTTCTGTCCACGATGAAATGATTTGATATACGGAAATACGGCAAAATCCATTGGTGCTAGGTCTAGGCTATAAGGAGGGTGTTAAAGACACTGAAATCCATGTAAATCCAGTTCTACCTGAGTTATTTTGCGATGTATGTGCAAGGGCATTGTCCTGGTGTAGGATAAAATTGTCAAGTAAGCAGCCGAATGAGGTCGTTTCTTTTTAAGGCTTGTACTAAATCTCGACAAAAAACCTTACAAAACAAAAGAGAACTTTTGATTAACTGAAATAGGTTAACCTTTACATTAATTTATGAGAAAATAATGAATATTTCATTTATAATGAAATAACAAGTATGATTTAAATTACCTTAGAATAGTATTCAGAATTTACAGTCTGGCCTCTGTGAACGGCATGGATCAGTATCATTCCTTTACTGTTAATAAAATAAATAAACATATTTTTTCGAGAGATTTTGTGATTTTTGCCTTTTTGGATTGTCCACTGACTTGATTGTTGCTTTCTTTCCGGATAATAATAATGAAATCAACTCTCGTCTGTTGAAATAATCCTGTCGAGGAACCTTACGCCAACGCGTTCAACTTTTCTCAAAAACTGTTTAGAAAGTTCTAACCTTTTTGTAATATTTTTATCTGTAGAATTATTGGAACCCATCTCGCACATACTCGGTTCATACCCAAATCTTCTCTCAGAATTCCATGTGCTGTAGTTTTTTTGAAACATTGCATTTGTCGGCGACTTCACGAACTGTCAGTCGGCGGTCGGTGATCATAACGTCCCGGACTTCATTTCTCACACTATCTGACTCTCTGTAAGATGGTCTTCCGTCCCTTTTCTTGTCCGCTAAACTATCACTTCCTTCTGAAAACCTTCGTGATACATATACACCAACGATCGCTGAATTTTAGAGTGTTTTTCCGACTGTTCAAAGAATTTGTGAGTTTTTTATTGGTGTTTTTCCGATGTCAACACAAAACTTTATAACAGCTCTCTGCTCCACCTTTGCCAAAAACGTTTCATTTTTCAGAAATGCAGTTTCGGCATTCCGAGCTTCAAAACCCGATGTGTCTGCTATATCAAGACTTAGAATTTTGAAATTTGGTGTAACGTCATTAGTATTGTTTAGGCCATAGTATAATTTCAGAAAATGTTTTGCCGGATTTTTTTTTGCGAAAACATTACAAATCTAAAAACAACATCTTGCGCGTTACAATGTATTGTTATCAATCTCCGGGTACCGATCTCCGCTTCCAATATTAAGTCATTATTTCCATATCACAGAAAAAAAATCATGGAGTAACTTATACATTCTACGTTTTTTTTGTTGCAGATCACAAATATCAGAAAAAGATAGAAATGGAACGTTGTCTTTGTTTTTATTAGTACTTGTCTTAAAACTTTAGAGACAACCCTCGTACAAAACATTATACGCTTAATTTTCCACATCACGTTTCCCTAAAGTATAATAAAATACGAATCGTACAAAAATATTGAGAAGGAAAGAATAAAGCAAAATGTAATTTGGAAAAATTGGATCACGAAGTGCTCACCGAACTGCTGGCTAACATAAGGAGCCTAGTCTGCTATTTACATCACCCCATTTGTCAAGGGGGAAAACCTACAAAGGCCTCCAAATCGCGACGGCTTTCGTATTGGGAAAAGGGTTAATAAAAAATGACAAAGGTATTCGCTCGCAGACAAGCAGCTCAAGGGGCTGTCGATAAAACACCTCATAGCGAGGAAAAAAATGTCGCCCCCCCCCCCCCCCCCAAGATTGAAAAAAAATAGTAGGATGGCATCTTATAGGATTTGATGGGTCACTATTCTGACTTTCTGCTGAAAAACAGGCAGACAGTTTCAGCCTTTCCCTAGTCTTACCTAGCTTGTTTCCATTCTAAACGTCCAACCTCTACATATCGTTCAAGACCTTCACAGCTTTGGAACCATCAATCAAGACTTTACAGAAATATGAAATCATCAAACCTCAAAAGCAACAGCAGTGCTGCAATGCCCCAAATATGACGCAGATGCGTAGCAAGCCAAGAAGCGATTTGAGAATTAACCAGGGGAACAGAAAACCATCTTCGGCGTCTTACTCAAGAGGAAGAAGGGGTAGTTCGGCAAGAGCAAGGGAAGGATGGCCACTACTGGAGGCATAGCAAGCAACCACGCCAGCAAAAAAAAGGTCATACCAGTCAAGGGTAAGATAACGGTAAAAGAAACTATGAAGCCCATTCGTCTTCGAAGGATGAGGGTCTGAAGGGGTAAGAAGAAGGCCTTGGTGAAACACGAAAATTCGCCCGCCAGAAATTTGAGGCCTCACCAAGTACTCCCAGATCAAGAGAGAAGATTTGCTCCGGCTGATTGAAGAGGACATCAACAGCGCTTTAAGCAAGGATGATATGAAGGTCATCGATAGCGGAAAACTCTGAATAGTGTATTTGACACGGTCGAACTTTTGATCACTACTTCAAGTGGGCGGTATTGGCTGTCTTTCGTAAGGATGAGGCACATGACACTCATGCCTACTGCGTTGCTTAGTACAAGAGATGGAAGATGAGCTAAAATTCAAAGGCATCGATTTCCCAGTCTCGCTCAAGGCGATCGATAAATTTGAATGTCAGAATCTCACAATCAACGTAAACGTCTTTGGCTTAGACGGGGTAGAGAATGTTGAGAATGAGGTTCAGGTTAACCCGTTAAGGATATCTAAGGAAACGGGTTCCACTCAAATAGATCTCCTCTTCCTGATTTGCGAAGGCAAGCAGCATTACTGCTGGATCAACAGTATCTCTCGACTCCTGAAGTTCCAGGTGACGGGGCACTGTAATGAGCTCTTCATCTGCCCAAAAATGGTATGAAACCGCCCAAGGAGCGAGGCAAAACCATGTCAACTACTTTTCTCATTAAAAATCCTATAAATATTTTATTTTGAATCATTATTTGTACAGATGTGTTTAAATTACAGATATACAGGCACTTAATACAGAATGCTCACATTTTTTGGTGATGAAAGTGGAGGGAGCGTACGCACCCAGGCTCCCCTTAAATCCGCCTATGAGTTTTTCATTTGAAAGCAGATCATGACTATGAGTTTAAATCCCTCCGATCAGACACAATCTTGTTTCATGTGTTTCCCTAAAACAACTGCTTAAATGGGTAGGAAGGAGATACAGTAGTGAGAACATTATTTTATATCCGTTAATAAGGAGAAGTGTTTTATATTACAGTGACTAATTAGTGATACAATCGAAAAAAGAGCTTAAAAATATGAAGTACCAATGGGTTGATATTAAAGTTCAAAGCAATCTTGTGAGTTTCTTGATTACCTAATTATTAGAGATTTCATGACTTTTAATTTGATAACTATGTGTATTTTCCAATGTTTTTATGATTATTAGACCCTTTCTGAATTATTTGATTGTCATACTTAGTGAAAACGGAAAAAAAAAATCATCCTTGCAAAATAGTAATGTAGTAAGATAACATTCATTGCTGGAAACTTTATAGTTTTTATTATGTAATACTATTATTTTCACAAGCGTGCAAAACAATTTAAAATATGCGAGACTGATACCGGGTATCACCGATCCATTACATGGTCGTGAGGTATAAAAATAGACTTCAGCTCAACTTACAATTATAAATATATATATTTTGAAACCTTTTAAATCACTCTCAAGGTTACAATTGTATATCAATATTTTTCTAACATGCCTCGTCATTTAATTTGAAACAATTTACATGAACGAGCTGAATATTTATCGTCAACACTGCCGTATATTTGTGCAGGATTGGACAAAACATTATGATGGCTGATATTTTTCGTAAATGGGTAGACATGATATTAATATTACCTTCGATAATAATTGTTCCTGAACATGTGATTATATATATCCATAGGTCATAGGAATTCCCATGGGTACTAATTGTGCACCTCTCATTGCAGATCTTTTTCTGTTCTGTTATGAACGAGACATTATGAAAAAACTTCAAAACGGAACCATACCAAACAGTGATAAACTTATTTCTATTTTCAATGAGAACAGCAGGTATATTGACGATCCCCGGTTTTTAGATTATGTAGACATAATTAACCCACAAGATCTGAAATTTAAACTAAGCAGACAATGATNGATCTAACTATCATTATTGACTCTGGTAAAAAAAAAAAAAAAAAAAAAAAAAAAAAAAACTAGAATATATGATAAAAGGAATGATTTTGATTTCACTATTACTAATTTCCCTTTTCTTGATGGCGACATTCCTCCAGCTCCATCCTATGGGTGTTTACATCTCAACTAGTACGACTTCCATGCGTTTGTTCTACTCTTGACGATTTTAGTGAACGTTACCTTACTATCACTATGAAAAAAAGGTTACAGATTTGTTGAACACTTTTAAGAATTTCATGAAAGATATTTTACGAAAGGATATGGAGTAAATGAACATTTAGAATTTGCATACATCTCTACCACAGGGAATTGTTTTACCAACTTCTCATTGCAATAAAAGACAAACTCCTGAATTAAATATTTTACGAAAGGATATTGAGTAAATGAACATGAGATCGTAACACATATGTTTACTCCAACTGCAATAATTTTAATGAGCTGTATGGCCATTTCGGAAATTAATTTCTCATCAGCAGCACTAGAACCCAAACAAAGGAAATTCATAATTTCAAAAAATGTTTAAAATGCTTAACACCAAACGAAAACCGAATAATGAGTAATATCAAATATAGCTAAGGACAAAACTACGATGGAGGGAGTTAATCCTTCGGTTTAGAATTTGCATAAATTTAGATAATAGTAATTGGACAAAGTGTACACATGAGATATCTAAAAAAATATAGAGCATACATCTCTACTACGGGGAACTGTTTTACCAACTCCACACTGCAATTAAAGACAAACTCCTGAATTAAATATTTTACGAAAGGATATGGAGTAAATGACTATGAGATCGTAACACATATGCTAACTCCAACTGCAATAACTTTAATGAACATTTAATGAACATTTGATATCTAAATATGGCGTTGCGCGGAAACATCTCACTAGTATTGGCATTTCTAATCCTCGTTTTTACGGAAATGATGTAAAAAATGCCAAAAACTGATTGAATATCCAGAAAAACTGGGACGTAACTTCCATTCTCTACGTAAAAGGGAAACTCGACAAGATACCCTGTTTGTATCCGTATTAGCATAGCTTTGAGATTTACTGACCTACACAGATTCTGCCCTCTCACTGATACTGCCAATGTCTATTGAAATATATGATGATTCTTGACCAACCCCTTCGGAACGATTTGAGTCTGATTTTTCTTCCGTAGTGCTTAACCAGCAGACTAGGGTCCTTGAGCTGGCCGGCAGTTAAGCGGCGAGAACCCCCTGACCGATCTTTCAAAATAACGTATTGTCATTTTCTCTCCTTCAAGATTGTGGTCATGGAGTTTGTAGTCTACCTGTATTGGATTTTATTCGTATGTTTATGATACTACATGTATAGGGAAACGAGACGGATAAAGGGGTTGTTTAGGTACCCATAAAACGGTTAAACCTTAATGCTGGCTTTTGCTAGTGCCGGTACCAAGTCCAACTGTCCAGAGTTCATATCGTTGTTTACGTTTGTCTTTTGTCTTGTTTGTGTTTTTCCTGTTTAGTTCCCTGACAGATTGTGGCAGGTGACTGTAATTTTAAGCCATCGTAAATTAAGTGAGTGTTTCCTATTATCCCATCTTTTACATGAAGATATGTTGATTTTCTTCTTTTTGCAATGTTCTTTGATTGAAATTTAACACATCTGTGATCCAGAAGATTTTGTTCAATTACTTATCAAATAACACCATCTACACAAAAAAATGGACATTTCTCATGCCGCCCACCGTCTTGTTTTGTTCTGAGACTGACCATATCACCGCATACTGATAAATTGACTACGATAAATAATATCAAACCTGGTAAGATCATTTTCACAATTGTTTAATTTAGAGTTAATCGCAAAAAGTACTTGAGTTTTCCCTTTGGAAATCTATTAAATATTGAAATCTGAGACTACAAATGTGCAAAGTCTTCATTTTTTTTTGCTACGGTATTACAGTAACAATAAGCATATTTCGATTATGTGTCAATCTAGGCTTGTGCCCTTGCAAATTTACGAACACACACACACACACACACACACACACACACACAGAGCAGGAGACACTCCTAAGGCTTCAAGACATTTTCCAAAATTTAAATATTACACGCTTTGAGATAACATTTTGGTCTATTCAGTGAGCACTTTAAATTTCCACAATTAAACAAAGGGGTGCAGATACGAAATATTTCAACTAGATTCATGCTTAAATCTACTTAAGACATAACTCGGATTGAGAAAGGCATCCCATGAAATTATTTTTTATTTAAAAGTCGTCTGTTTGTTATTCAAGTAAAGTTGAGACATAATGGAATGCAAACAACTGAGAATAAGAGAATAATATTGAACATAATTTTTACATTTTTTACAGCATTATTATGAGTACAGATATAAATGTCAGATTCTATTCAGTTTCCAAAGATTTTGTCGTGATTTAAAAATTTAGCCTTTACCACCATTTTATTTTAAATGATTTTTAGACATTATGTCTATTTTTATATTAACAGTATCCATTTATATGTGATAAGTGTTTCTTATCAGCTTTTGACAAAGTAGGATGTGTTTATGCATAAGGCGTGCCGTATAGTTCACATAAGAACGTGATCTGTCAAGTAAGGCACAGCTCTCCCTGTTCTAAGCAAAATCTAGAGACTCTGCGTTTTAAAGATAAAAACATCCTACATCTTTCAAAACACGTCTTATTTCGCTCCAGAAAGTTTT
The DNA here is from genome assembly GCA_002080025.1 of Modiolus philippinarum. Lineage (NCBI taxonomy): Eukaryota > Metazoa > Mollusca > Bivalvia > Mytilida > Modiolidae > Modiolus > Modiolus philippinarum. The sequence continues at coordinate 126,118 of MJUU01059051.1, read as the reverse complement.
GAATTTCAACATTTAAAAGGGTAGTACCTCTTTGTAAATTTCTTAGAATTACGCTATTAGTTGTTACAATTGAAAATATATCCAACAATATACCCTGGCGTCCTGCTTTGCATTTGCTCAGATCCTAAGGGTTTGGTTTGTCTTTCAATAAGTGAGAAAGGCATATGGTATATAACAAAATACCGAAATTACTGTAAACTTGCCCGAATATTGCTATTTCGATGTCTCTTCACTATGTCACCTCAGTGTAGATCAAATTTTACATTAGGAAGATCATAAATCAGAATTTATGTTGAAGCTGATAAAATAGAAAAACAAATATTATCTAAATGAAAATCCAAAATCAGCCAAGGACAGAGCTATTTACGTATTCGATTTTTGTATTTGTTTGTTTTGTACAGCTGATTAATAGGTGAATGTTTATTTCCTATACTATGTATTTCTTTTAGTTTTTTTTAAATTTTTGCATTAGGTGTTTATGTCGTTGTCTATATGTTTCAATAATTAGGTGTTTATGTCTTTGTCAGTGTTTTTGTTTGTTTATATTTTGTGTTTATTTATTTGGCTTCGTTTCTGTGCTTAGTTGTTTAAATTATATTTTATTCTTACTTTTATTTATTTATTTATTTATTTATATTTTCTATTTCATTGTTTCGCTTTTCTCCGTCTTCCGGCCATTTCAGCTGAATGGCTAGCAGAAAGGTTTTTAGCCTATCAAGTTTTAGGATTCAGCCGGTTTGGTACTGCTTGTATAAACGATAATTATCCCAGAATTGCACGATGTGCAACAAAATTTGAAATTCTGTTCATTTGAAATTTTTGCATTATACAGAACCCTATTCATTTTCAGAACATTTGGTTTGGTACTGATTTCTAATTAATAAATGTTTATTTTTCAGGTTCCCGCGCCGCCTTGGCTGTGGCCATCTTTATGTGTTTATAACTTTCTTTAATTTAATCAGTAAGACTATTGTCAATCGTCTACAATACACATGGTATTTATCAAGGGAAACTATATGTAATTTCAGCGACATGTTAAGGTTTCAAATACGTTGACCAGCTAAAACTATCACATTACCACATTGCTTTAAATTACAGATTGTTGCATAGATGATAATGTAGATTTTAATTACCTTTATTCATTGTAGTGTAAGATTAGATTTTTATTTCATATCTTAAAAGGTAATTCAGCTTTTACAGTCGGAGGAATTCTCACGTAAAAGTCTGTTTACGTCTCATCTTTCAATAAGGTTTTGATAAATTACATGCATGAAGAGCCGAGGTGTTGTTTATTTACGACTAAATATTTTCTGCGATATAGCTAGGTATAGAGCGACATGATTGATTTCATATGTCTAGGATTTTAAATTTTTCTGAACATATAGTGTAAAAATTTATTTCAAGTATTTAAATGCAACAGATAACATATAATAATAAATTATATATGCATATGCAGAAAATAAATAAACAATAACTTCGGTATTTTGTTATTTATTACTTCTTTAAAGATTCGACAATTTTCAGCGGCGATTTCGCGAATATTTGCAATTTTCCTTTTAAAAATAGTCTTAACCAAATTTGCCTATTATTACATTTTTGTCATGGCCACTATGACTACGAACAACATATTGAATATAAATTGATGGGATCTTAATCCAATTGCAAAGTATGGTTTTGGCTTATCATCCCAATAATAAATGCAATTGCCTATCCAGATACGTGACCATTAGCTTAGATATGGCTTTCTATTATTTTATTTTACTGCTGCTGAGTAGAAGTTACTCCCTCAAACACATGCACAGGATAACAAAATTCACTGCTTATTATGCAACTAAGGCACTTTATAAATTTTGAAACCATTAAACGGTGGCCGCCGCTAAAGGACCAGAGGTCCAAGAGGGTATTCCCAAGCCCCAAAAACAGACTTGTCTGAAATGAAAATTTTGCCTTACGTTCCATAGAAATTAACCATTTTCATCAAAATTCTTACACCTTAACATACTTAGGCTTCATTTCCTGTATGCCCTTAGTACTGGATTTGACCTCCTTTTACGATATATTTGATAATGAGTATATTGTTTTGACTATTTCTGAGTAATGGCTTTCCATTTTTTTTACTTTTGATGTTGCCAATGAGAGATTACTCCTTGAAACACGTGAACAGCATAACAACCTTTACTGTTATTATGCAACTAAGGTAGTTTTGTATACTTGGGATTAAGTGACTATTTTGTCTTTGTGTTGCAGATATTGTCAAAGAGTACACAAATAAAAAGTGGCTGATTTCTTCTCAAAGGAAATTAAAGGTACTTAACAAAAGTTTGAATATTTTCTAAAAATTAATGATATATTTGACTGACTTTGCTTTCCGTATTCATTTTCTGAAGAACAATCGGCATTTGTAGATTTCATCAATATAAATCTTACTTGCAATTAGTATTACAATAATTCCTCTACTGGTACGAATAAATCCTTAAAATACCAGTAGAGGAATTATTGAAATTGTTGTTAAGTAGCTTTAATTCCCTTTGATAAAAGATCAGCCGCAAGTTAATGATGGATTAAAGCACCCGGTAATTATTATCTTTATCATTATAATGTTAACGGTCTATAATTTGTATATAATTTGAGACACAGAATACTGTGATACAGGATGAATGAAACTGTAAATTACATTTGAAGCAAAGATTTTTTCAATGTTTTTGTAATGCTTGAAATAATGCAGGATTTATATTTAACCTGAAATCAACACCGTTTCAACGTTAAAATGTCGTTTCTCAAGCATGATTCTTCATAGAATTCGGTGTGCAATATGAGTTCAATATGAACTCAAATTTAGTGACTTAAACTAATGGTTGAAGCTACATTGAATATCAACTATAATTCAACATTAATTCAACGTTGAACATCCCCCGACTGTAAAAGCCTAATGACCTTTCACGGTCTGAAATAAAAATCTTACACTACAATGAATAAATGTAATTAAAATCTAAAATTATTATCTGCAACAATGTGTAATTTAAAGCAATGTGGTACTGTGATAACAATTACTTTGTTCTATATGTCTGTTACATGCCGAATTGTTCTCATTATATTATTACAGTAACTTCACAAATTATTGTATTGAATGCATAATACATAATAATCCAATGTTGTACTTGCAGCGAATCCTAATCTTAAATTGTTACTGTTTGTCCCTTCAATATCGGGAAAACCATTCAAATAGAGAATGTATTGATTTGTGCATTTGTACTGTAAGTGATTAAGGTAGATCGACACTAATACACGGCGCATTCGATTGGCGCATTTGTGTAACACGAATCGGGATGCGGAATTGACTTGATTTTCAAGCCGGAATAATCCTGTATTGGTCAATTCATTGCGACGTCATAAAAGATTGACATACACTTTCCCGCGAATTAGCTCCCTTTTCCCGTAAATATTGTCTATTTCGTAAACTATATCAAATAACTTTCTTAATCGAACGGTGACATGTAGATTTTTTCAGCGTAACAGAAAGCTAAAGTATATATCTCTGAAAAATCAAAAAATAAAAAAAAAATCTGTCTGATATTTATTTTATATGAAAGATAAACAATAAGCATGTTCTCACAGTTCCCTATATATTCTTTGTAAATATTGCTGAAATATACTGAATTTGGCCTGATTTTCAAAGCCAGATAACAGGAAAAGATGATCGGTGACATATCAATTTTCTTTTATTTTTGGAACATATAGGTTAAGACCTACAAAATATCATAAAAGAAAAAGAAATTTTTATTAGGATCGAACTACCTTATGTGCAAATGTATCAATCTTTGGTTGCTCAGTAAGCAAATTCCATATATATATATATTTATTCCACCACTGGATTAAAAGAAATCATTGATTTATACTAATGCGGCACCCAACCACCTAGATGCATACATCTTACACTCCAAGAAAAAAAAATGCACTAAAACACAGTCAACTGCTAAGTCCACATTAAGCAATCTATGAAAAAGTTGACTTCTGACCATTAAATGTCCATTTCCAAATGAAAGTAATATTGTTGGAGGTTCCAATTTTCGTGTATTTAGTGGTTCCGAAAGGAATGTACCCTTTCCATTGAGTTTAAATGCAAAGAATTTGAGACCACGAATTTAAATGCCAACGAAATAGTAATATTTATGAAAACCACGAAAATTGATGTCCACGAATAAAAGTACATCCACGGTATACTAATTACCCCTACCACATGAATGTTGGCTATGTATAAATATGATGAAAATCAGCTGACTAAAATATAATAATTCTTTCCTTGCACCTCAAAGAATGGTGATGTGATCTTCACTCATTCGTTTATATATTATATTCGTACAGCTTCAGATAAAGATGTAGTAGTCCAATGCAGGATTCCCTGAAAAAAAGAAAAAAAAAAGAAGTTACTACAAAGTATCAAATTCAAGTATTATTATTACATGAACATGTACATGTACATGAAATATGCATTAATTTATATTTCATCAAACTGTTCATTTCAGCATCTTATTAGCAATTCAAGGTCATGTTTTTTATATCTGTATTAATAAAAACACAATATCATGAAGCAATTCACATTTTAATTCATAACATAATTCATTCTGTGAGTAATTATATTATATGTTAACCAGGTGCTAATACACTGTTCTTGTTGTACTTTTAGTTTGTCGTAATTGACGTGCATGCATATTGCTCTACAATACACAAAGAGTATTTCAGTTGCAAAACACCGTGGTCTGACATGAGTCAAAACACCGACAATTGCTGGAGAAATAGTTGCGTTTATATTGACATATATGATTTACCAATTTATTTCAATGTAATAGTCTTCTGGTGTTCACACCAACATATGCTGGTGTTTACTGTGTGGAATATATCAGACCCGAGTGTTTTGTAACTTAAACACTCCTGTGTCATTTGTTTGTACTGTTTCTTAATAAACTTGCCGACATGGCGTTTTATCTTAGATGCAGATTTATTATCAATTTTTTAAGTTATTGTGAATTTGTATGATGTTGTAGATCAATGATGGCAATGTACATTAATCAAAATATTATTTCATGTATTTCATGTTAAATATCATGCATTTTTCATTAGTGTTATTATATAATATAATGTCGGTTTAATAGTAGTTTATTTTAAAGACGAGTACATATCATCAAAAAATACATAAACAGTGTAATAGAAATAACAGAGTATATAACGAAATTGGGATATGGTAAATTTACACCCCTTTTCCCTTTTCTTGTATGAAAATCGCTTTATTCAATACTCTTAAAATATAATAGTAAGTGTGATGCTTAGTTACTTTAATATCAAGAACAGTGACATAAAATAAATATGTAAATACAATAATTTTAGGCACTTATCAGATTTTTTCTACTCTGTGAAAAATTTGCCTTTTGAGTTGTCTAAGAGAGATAATCATATGTATTATTAAGTCAAAACAAAATCCTGACATCAAACCATTTTCGATTACTTTCGTTTTTCTTTTAGTAATAAACCGAAACCAGCATATACAGAATGAACTGTGGTTGCAAGGTTAAAACATTGCTTAACTGTTTTGCTTTCTTTGGAGATGCTTACTATACCAGTGCACCTGATCTCGCCCATCTTTTTAGCTCACCTGACCCAAGGGGTCAGTTTGAGCTATTGCCATCACTTGGCGTCCGTCTTCCGTCCGTCCGTTAAACTTTTCACATTTTCATTTTTTTCTCTGAAACCACTTAATCGAAATTCAACCAAACTTTACAGGAATAATGTATGGAAGGTCCTCTACAAAGATTGCTCATTTCGTTTCAATCCGACAAAAACATGGCAGCCAGCGCGGAACTTAGGTTTTATTGGACCCTATGAGAAAAATCACATTTTCATCTTCTGCTCTGAAAGCACTGAAGCAAATTCAGCCAAACTTTACAGGAATGATGTACTAAAGGTCCTAAACAATGATCGCTCATTCCTTTCTGATCCGACAAAAAAACATGACCGCCAGCACGGAACATGGTTTAACACTGGACCCTATGGGAAAATCACATTTTCATCTTATGCTCTGAAACGGCTGAAGCAAATTAAACCAATCTTTACAGGAATGATGTATGGAAGGTCCTTTAACAAGATTACTCATTTCTTTCCGATCCGATAAAAAAAAATGGCCACAAGAGCTGAACTTATATTTAACATTGGACCTTATGGAAAAAATCACATTTTTATCTTCTGCTGTGAAATGGCTGAAGCAAATTCAACCAGACTTTACAGGAATGATGCATCGAAGGTCCGCTACAAAGATTGCTCATTTCGTTCCGATCCGACAAAAAACATGGCCGCCAGCACGAAAAACATAGTTTAACCTTTGACCTTAGGCCTTTTTTATTAGTTGGTTTACGGAATTTTCTCCGAAACTATCGGTTAGGAGGTCGAAAAAAAAATCAAGTGCACATGATTTTTTTTGAAAAATTTTATTTCATTCTTTAATCTCTAATTCTTCATATTCATGGATGCATATGCTTCATGTTTCCTCTAATCTATTTCCCTTGTTTCATGTCCAGGCATCTTAACTCTTGTGTTGACCAGTATTTTGTCGTTAAAATATAGTTCATCATAATTTTTTTATTGAAAATCAGAAGACGCAACTAAAGTACAAATAAATTGACACGACTGGTCACGGGTCAATTATATTGGGATTATTCGTTATAAACTTACAGTACAGCCATAGACTTACCATGATAAATAACAAATTACCGAAGTTACTGTTAACTCATTTTCTGCATATGCGCATTTTGACAACTTATGTCTCATCAGTGCAGATAAAACCAAAACATTTGGAAGTCCATTAACCGATAAAATCACTGTGACGGACATATCACTATGGGTAGTGAAATGTGTATATTTTTCCTTCCAATTAAGCTATAAACATGTTTTCTTCTGTATTTAAAGTGATTCATTCTACCACTTCAATTGAAAAGAAATCAATTATCATGTTGATAGACCAATTAGTAAAAAAATATATTCCTTTAAAAATTTAGAGTTATATGTCTATCTCGTACAGTAATTGGTCATGTACTACACCTAAATGACAGAAAATATTAAGCCACGCTTGATCATGAAACTATAATTAATATCGACAATAGCAGTAGCAGGCATTGCACGGTGACTTTAAAAAAAAGGTGATTCCTTATAATTACCAGCCCCTTAAAATACACATTTGTGATGAAATAAAAATGTCCATAGATAATGGTGAATGTAGAATTGAAATGACATTTTAACAATATGTTGATTTCATATACACAAGTGTTGTGGTAATTTGTTGTACTTTTTCTGCAACGACATTAATATTTGGAACACATTATTGTCAAAACCACTATCTACCTCTACATCTTTGGTTGAGGTCTTACAGGTGTGCACACGAACGTGCACATATTTGGCTCCGAAGCTTGCTAGAACTTCCACTGGTGTACCGGGAGGTACGTCAGTGTCTTTTGTTTCACTAACACCCGACGCATGAAGTGAACAATGTCACCAAAGCATTGACCTGCATTACATCTAACAAATTTGTTCTGTGAAATTGATTTTTTTTATTGTCCTCACAGTTCAACTAAATGTTGAAATAGAAGTGTTTATTCACTTCCATGCTCATCGCTTACTTTTTTCGATGTTAACTTCCATCTAATTTACTAATGGATAAAATGCCATATTTACAAGTGCAGTGACGATGAAGGGTCACAACACTCGGAATGTTTCTAGTTTTTACGTTAATTAATATGAAAAATTCGTTGGAAACAGTCACACAAATGTTCAGACTCGTAAATTTTGTTCTGGAAAATATGACATTTGTTTTTTTTATTTCATCTCTGAAAATTTTGTGGTCGGCGAGAATAAAAACGGAATTTTTCAAAATTTTAATTTTTTCCACTTTTGCTAAATTTCGGGTTGGCGATTCCATAAACCAATTAATTAAAAAAAGGGCCTGATGGGAAAATCAAATTTTCTTCTTCTCCTCTGAAACCACTTAAGCAAATTCAACCAAACTATACAGGAATGATGTATCCTTTACGAAGATTGCTAATTTCGTTCCGATCCGACAAAAAACATGACCGCCAGCAAAACTTAGGTTTAACATTGGACCATATGCAAAAAATCACATTTTCATCTTCTGCTCTTAAACCAATGATGCAAATTCAACCACACTTTACAGGAATGATGTATGAAAGGTCCTTTACGAAGATTGCTAATTTCTTTCCGAACTGATAAAGAGCATGATTGCCAACGGAACACGGTTTAACATTGGCCCTATGGGAAAATCACATTTTCATCTTCTGCACTGAAACGGCTGAAACAAATTCAATCAAACTTTACAGGAATGATGTGCTAAAGATCCTCAACAAAGATTGTTCATTTCTTTCAGATCCGATAAAAGCATGGCTGCCAGCACGGAACATATTTTAACATTAGACCTTAGGGGAAAATCACATTTTCATCTTCTGTTCTGAAACCACTTAAGGGGATACGATACAGTTAAGATCCTGAACTGATTTTTTCGTGAAATTTTGAAATCAAGTCAATTTGAATATGCTCTTTCCAAATCTGCAAAGATAATTGTGATTCAAAATTGTCCATTTCCAAAATATTACGTAAAAATGTATTTTTACAACAATATGTAAAGTGTCATAACTTTTGAACGAATTAAGCTAATTGCTTCCGTTTTTTCGCTGCAGTTTCCTGAGTTATTTGTAAAGAAGGTAAGTATATATTTTAGAACAAATTTCAACATTTGTGGTTTGAAATTGACATTTATGTTCATATTTACAGAATAAACGTCCATTTCTTGTAAGTAAAATTTCACATAGATAAAAATTGTGAACTGATTTTTCCTTCATAATTCGCAGAGATCTCCGTCAAACACCACTCTTCTAAAATTCGCTTTGAAAAATGGGTGTTCATATGATAAATTTTAAGCTACAGAGAGAAACTGGCATTTTTTATCGCTACAAATGAGCATTCCCGGTTTCGGCGCGAAATGACGTTACATTATATTTTGCTTGGAAAAACGTCATAAACTTATATTTTCTCTCTTATTAGTGGTTGCGAAAAATAGAACAGAATTTAATTCATTAAACAGGAAATAAAAGACATAAAACAGAACAGAGAATTGATCATGTAATTAATTGCTTTTGAAGATATTCGCAAAGATCAGTCGAATACACCTCGACCTTTCTGGTGACTATGTGATGATTTCCCCTGTGCCGCTGTTCAAGTATATAGATCAATATAGAGTGACCCATTCTCTGGTTTCACCTATCGACCTTTAATGAAAAAAAAAAATCAGAATTCATTGTATGCTGTGTTCGTTTAATTTAAGGGGTCGGCTAGGAGGGTTTTGATCCCGATTAACCCAGAAAAAAAAATGTACGATTCCCTCAGTCACCCCGAAAAATAAAATTGACCGAATTTCATTCCTGATAATTGTTTTTTTCCCGAATTCTCTGTGAAATAATTGGCCTTTCCTGCTGTCCCGAAAAAGAATATACCGACCCTCATTCAAAGTTAAATAATTATCATGCATGTGTATCGTGATAATGCCTCTTCAATATCATACTATCGCCTATTATTTATTGATAATACATTGTCACAGCATTTTGTATTTAACCCGTGAAAGTATTGTGGTATATAAAAAAAAAAAAAATTTCACGGGATTTTTAATTGGATTTTCAAAGCCACCCCTGAAAATTCAAAACGTAAAATGCCATGAAATTGCCCTGAAAATTGATTCTATTGTAAACGATGCCGTTGGGAAAAAAAGATTCTATCGGAAACGATGCCGAAATGATTTTCGCTATCAGGTTTCAATTTGAGAAGCATGTCGAATCTTGAGCTGCCACGTTCCCTATTTCGTCATGAGCAATTCATATTTAATCACATTGAATTTATCATAGATTTATTTTACATGCTTTCACAGACAGTCCTCTCCGCGAAGTCCGGTGCTTTATGACGTCGCGCTCTAATCTGTGACGTCGCGAAAACAACATTCCGGATCCGGCGATGTTATCATCTGCCCTTGGTACTGTATCGTATCCCTTTAAGCAAATTCAACGAAACTTTACAGGAATGATGTATGGAAGGTACTTTACAAAGATTGCTAATTTTATTCCGATCTGATAAAAATATGGCAGCTAGTGCAGAACATAGTTTTAACATTGGAGCCCCACCTGGTATGAGAAAACCATCCTTTTGATCATCTTCTCTGAAACTATTTATTGACAAGCAAATTTAACCAAATGTTTAGAAGATCCTTTGAAAAATTACTCATTTCAATAGGATCAGAAAAAATAGGTGCTAATGGAGAGCATAGCTAAACATTAGACCCCATTGGTAATAAACATTGTTTTTGGACATGCATGGTATAGACGCATTTTGTCAGTTGAGAAATACAGGCTCAGTCTCTGAGCCTCTAGTTCGTCTGTCCGTGTATGTGTGCGAGTCTTCATTTTCTTTTCTTTGCCGCGTTAATGTTATGTCTTTGTTTCTTTCTTTTTCCTACGTTGCCATTGTCCTTGAATTGTTCGTTCTAGAATGACGGTTCGGTTCTCACTAACTTCTTTAATCTCCATATGGACTTTCAATCGTTAATACAATGTAGTAGAAGTAATTTTGAATTCGATAATAGAATGCAAAATTGTTTACTTTTTGCTACAAAATTTCTTTTGCTGATAAATTTGATCATTTGTTGCTTTTAACGTTGCTATACGACCGCAAACATTATGTCGATGTCATCATTGTCGGAGTTGGCGTCTGTGTTCAGCATAACTTTGGTTGTAGTGGACGTATAATTATCAAATTTGAGAATGATGTTTCTCGGCCAATCAGTAAGGTTGAGTTCTAATTTATGGTTCTTGGCGCTCAGCGCTCCCTATTTTAGATAAAGGGCCAAAAATTGGTTGAATACGACGTTTTTCGTCTGTGGGAACCATAACTTTGGTTTTAGTAAACGGATCATTATTAAATTTTAGTATAATGTTTGTAAGCTTACGCATAAAATGTTTATCTTACTTTTAGTGTCCTGGTCCAAACATTTTTAGAAAAAAGCCAAAGGGATTTAATCTTCATTACTTATTGGATTCTAATTGGGTTTCCTTCTGTATTCCTTGGGAAATTTCAAATCATCAAATTTATGTCGCGAGATTAACGTATCTCACCCAATAGCCACAAAAATGCAGAATACTTAGTATCGGTATTTTGCTCACAAACTGAAAAGTAGGGTCTCCGTACTAACTATCAGGTATTTCGCACGAAATCTTGAGTTTCCGTACAGAATATATAGTATTTCGCGAAATACCTGGTATTTCTCACGAAAGCTGCAGTTTCCGCTCGAAAAGTGCAGTTTCCGATCTAAATCGGAATGTACTTTTCATCGAAAACGCAAATTATAAGAAATTGAAATCGAAATTAGGTGTTTAAAATTCATCAAATCAGAAACGGAAACCGCCATTCAGAATTTAATCCGACCGATACAAATAGTTAATTTTGTTTAAAGATCATAATTTTCTTTCTTATTCAACCTCCGTAAAGGTTGTGTGCTATATATTTATAAAAGTTATCAAATAGACTGGTGATTGTGGGTGCGAATGAAGAGCTGATTTGCGGAATCATGGAAGGATTCGATCTTGACTGTCTTAAGTTCACTTTAACAGTTGTAAATTACTCCGTTCTAGATTGAACATTTAATATAGTTATTCACTGGAATTTTTTTTATAGTTAGATGTATGGTCTGCGGATTAATTCAGTATTAATTGTTTTATTTTTCATTTTTTCACATGTTTTTTTTCTTCATATTTTTTTTTTTATTTTATTTTATCATTTCTTTTGAAAGAGATTTTTTATGTTGCCATATACAAACTTTAATAAAGTTAAGCATAAATAAGGCGTGATAAGCAAGATATTTAGTCTACAGTCTACTCAATCTTTAAAAATGACCAAAACGATTAATTTTTTTCTTTAAAATTTTATTTCGTCATACTCCCTGATGAAATTTTATATGTTGGAATATACAAATTTTATGAATTTTAACATAAATAATGTTTGAAAAGTGAGATTTTTAGTTTTTTGCCTACACTAAGAAAATTTTTTTTTCACCATTATATCCTTTTGAAAAAGTTTTATATGATGCGATATACAAATCGCATGAATTTGAGCATAAATAATGTCTTTCAGTCTGCATTTATGCTCAACTTTTAGAAAGGTAAAACAATCCAGTCTTTTTTAGAAATATTTCATTATATCCTCTCGAATCAGTTTTACATGTTGCAATATAGAAATGTTCTGAATTTAAGCATAAAAAAGGCATGACAAATTAGATTTTAAGTCTGCGGGGTAAAATTTGTAAGACTTTAAGCCTGTGATTCCATGAATCTTAGCATATATAAAGTACGAAAAGTAAAATTAGAAGTATGTAATTTAAACTCAATCTTTAAAAAAGACCAAATCAATATAGTTTTCTGAAAAGATTGTTTCATATATCCTTTATAAAGAGTTTTATTGTTGTAAAATACTAATTTTATGAATTAAAGTTAAAATAAAATAGGTTTGAAAACCAATATTTCTAGTCTGTTATTTAAACTAAAATGTTTAATCTGTAAAAATTACAAAAACAATTCCGTTTTTTAGAATTTAATGCATGATATTCTTTTTATTGGTCTTATATGTTGCGATATTACATTAATTTCGGCATAATTAAGGTTTGAATATATTTATGCTAAGATTCAATTTATTTATTTATCGCAACATATAAAACTCCTTCAAAAGGATACCATGAAATAAATTTTCAAAATTAAATTGTTTTGGTCATGTGCTAACAATAGTTTAAACCACAGACTTAAAATCTTACTGATCTCATCCATTGTTTGTATCGGGTCGTGTTGTTCAATTTTGTATATGTGTGTGTGTCTTCAGTTTCCTTTTCTGTGCCGTGCTCATGCTCTTTGTTTCTTGTTGTCATTGTCATTGGTTTGTTCGATTTATACTGACGGTTCGGTTCTAACTTATATTTAATGCATTGTTGATGCTAAACCTCACGTAATTTATATATCGCAGCATGTAAAACTCTTTTGGAAAGATATATTTCAAATAACTGAATGTTTTGGCCTTTATAAAGATTGAGCGTAAAATGCAGACTTAATGTTCGCCTTAAACACCTTATCCATACCAAATGTAAGTGAGAACCGAACCGTCAATCTAAAACGAATAATCGATAGACAATGTCAACATCGAAAAAAAAAAGAAAAGAAAAAAAAATACAACATGACCAAGGCATAGAAAAGAAAAATGAAGAGTTACAGATTGACAAAAATGAAGACTAAAAAAAATTCATGACATTTGTTAATGCCAATATAAATATAAGAATAATTCGCCAAACAACAAATTATGTATGTAAATTTTTTTGTTCATGATTACACGTAAAAAGCAAAGTCTAAATCCAAATTGTAGAATTGATTATATATTTAATGCCTAAAGTCTATAAAATTGCATTTATAAATGAATCTACAGTAAATATTTCAAAAAGAAAGCTGAACTTTTAAGCCCATGAGACACTGATCTGCATGCAATAAAGAGAAACAAAACACAACTAATTCTGTATAGTCTGGTTTCTGTTTCGGTCTCGGTTTCGGATTCGGTTTCGGTTTCGACGATGAATAGTAAAAATGTCTCATATCACGTTGAGATAGACTGTATCAATTACTATTAATGTTCAATATAAAAAAAGGGAAGGAAATGGGGCTAAATGTCTAAAACACAACATCCCATATCCAGGTAAAAGCAGCCCGAAACAGACCATCTAGGGGTCTGAATATCTTTGCAACCAGACTATTTATTATCTTATGCCCTCGTGACGAAAAGTCGAGGCTTATAGTTTGACACTCGTCCGTCCGTCCGTATGTCCGGCCATCCCATCTTTGATAAGCTGCTATTCCGGATAACTCCTCTTACAATATTAATGCCACAACGTTTATATCTTCCAAACGTTTAGATTCTATCTGCACTGAAGAAACATAAGTTGTTGAAATGCGCATATGCAGAAAATAAATTCACAATAATTTCGGTATTTAGTTATTTGTTACCACTGGGTCGATGCCTCTGCTGGTGGACTGTTAGTTTCCGAGGGGTTTCACCAGCCCAGTAGTCAGTACTACGGTGCTGACCCGAAAGCCGATTTTATTTGAAACCTTGCAATATTTAAAATTTTGTAATTCTGTTAAAAACTAAAGAGTATCTCCCTCATGCAAAGCTCTGTCCTAAACTGATTTTGGCTTAACATTTAGATCATATTAGTTAATTTTTCTCTATTAGTTTTTAAACATCTTTGGGTTTATGGTCTTCCACACGTTTAGACTTCATCTGCACTGAAGAGACATAAGTTGTCGAAATGCGCATATGCAGAAAATAAATTCACAGTAATTTCGGTATTTAGTTATTTGTTACCACTGGGTCGATGCCTCTGCTGGTGGACTGTTAGTCCCCGAGGGTATTCACCAGCCCAGTAGTCAGTACTTCGGTGCTGACCCGAAAGCCGATTCTATTTGAAACCTTGCAATATCTAAAATTTTGTAATTCTGTTAAAATCTAAGGAGTATCTCCCTCATGCAAAGCTCTGTCCTTAGCTGATTTTGGCTTAACATTAAGATCATTTTCGTTAATTGTTCTCTATCCGTTTTTGAACATTTTTGGGTTGATGGTTTTTCAAACGTTTAGATTTTATCTGCACTGAAGAGACATAAATTGTCGAAATGCGCATATGCAAAAAATAAATTCACAGTAATTTCGGTATTTAGTTATTTATTTTACTTTGCATAGTGATTAAGCATGGATTAAAGATGTGAATATTGTCATTGTTTAGATTTTGGCCAAAATTTGTGATTTTTAGGAATAGAAGAATTTAGCCATTTTATTAAAATATGTGTTCTGAAACTAGCATTCCAGACACCTACTATAATATTAAAGCTACAATTATTTTACTTTGCACAGTGAATAGGCATGGACTGAAAATGTTCATATTGTCATGGTTGAGACTTTCACCAAAATTTGTGATTTTTAATTGAACTTAGCAATTTTACCGAAATGTGCATTCCAGAATTGGTATACCGGACAATTCTTCCTACACTATTAAAGCTACATTTATTTTACTGTGCACAGTAATTATGCACGGCTTTGCACAGTGATTAAGCAGGGTATAAAGATGTGCATATTGTCATGAGTTAGATTTTCACCAAAAATTGTGTTTTTAAGGGGTAAAAGAGGGGTGATTTGACTTAGCCATTTTATTGAAATGCGTATTGTGGACCTGTTATTCCGAACACTCTTCCCACAATATTGAAGCTACATTTAATTTTACTTTTCACAGTGATTATGCATGAATTTAATATGTGCATATTGTCATGATTTAGATTTTGGCAAAATATTTTGATGAAGATGGGGGTAGTTTGACTTAAAATGTGTGTTCTGGACCTATTATTCCGGTTAACCCCTCCCACAATATTAAAGCTACATTGATTACCATATATTCTGGATAACTCCTGATTGTTAATAAAAAGACTGTGTGAGATATATGAGTTATATTTCTTGAAATTGGTTTATCAAGTCACTAGAAAGTAGATGTCTATGTTTTAATGTATATGCAACCACAGGGGCATTATATGTGTCTTACAGACACAAACACAGTACCGAAATTTTATCAAAAACTTGAATATAAACATACCATGAAAAACATCGGATAGTGGTATAGTTATCCCCGCACTTTTCGTATTTAATGAGGGAATATTTGGTGCTGTCTGTTCGTCTGTCCGTCTGTCTGTCCCTCTGTCTGTTAGATGAACCTTGTCAGTGAAAGTCCTCGATTATTTTTGGATTTAGGGTTTGATTTTGTTATAGAATTGTTGCATATATGCTGCAGATGCGCAATAAGCACTCCGGCGGATTTTTTATATTGATCTTTGTGCAAACAAGAGGCCCAAGATGTCTATTTTGACACATGCGATCTTGTAAGTGGAATGCTTCCTACATTTTTTGGATTTATTTATTTATTTCTGTTATAGAATTGTAACATATTATCTGAAGATGCGCAAAAATATTGATTTTTGTTCCAACTTTGGTAAATTTTCTGAAAATGTCAAAGACTAATATTTTTTGATTTTTTAGTATATGAACTGTTGTTTTGGTGAATTGTTTGGAAAAAAAGGAAGTTCTGAATACTTAGGATTCTAAAATATGATTCGAACTTCTGTAAATATCTTTAAAGTCTCAAAGACCACGTTTTTTTTTTAATTCGACCTAGCAACCATATTTAGGCATTTCCTTCAATAGAGACAACCATTTTCACGAATTTGCTTTCCAAAATTTTTTATTCCAACTTTAATAAAGTTCTTATATTCTCAAAGATAACCTATTGTTGGAATTCTGCCCAGCAACCCTTTATCTTAGTAACTTTTTCTTAGTAAAAATATTGACTTTTTATAATTTGTTTCCCAAATATTGAGAAAAAAAAAGGCCCAGGGCCTATAACAACTGTCAGGGAAGTGCGGGGATGACCATCATTTCTTTTGGCACCACTTCGATTTTTATATTGACTTTCAAACAACGTAATTGGCGGATCAAACAGGGTTTCCGGGGTTTGAAATCCCCGTTTTTATGATTTTTTTCACATTATGTGCAGGATTTATGAAAAAAAATTAAATGGTAAAAAAATCGACTTTAATCCCCCATTTTTATGAAACAACATCGGATTCCCCTTTCTTCGAAGGCTGGATCCGCCGATGTAATTTAGAAATACACATCTAAAATTGATCTCAGTAAAAACAGTTGTTAATTCATTTGATTCGATAGTAACTGCTTAGATCTTTAATTATTTAAATCATTAAAATGTAATAACTTGATACAAGTGGTCTTATCTTACAAAGCATTTCTCTTGCTTTAGACACATATTCTAAGTATTATAAATATACACTTTTAAGCACTTTTTTATCATTTAGTAATGTTTCTGTAATTCAGTGTAATAATCGCATGTAATGCACATAATACGGGACTTTCGAGGAAGGAACTCTCGTGTAATTGAAGGCGGAAACGATCTCCTAAAATACCAGGAAGAAGGATACCTGAATTCCTGATCTATTGAAATAAATATGTTCCACAATATAAAAGACATTATTTATGATATTGAAGTGTACTAATAATTTGTATATCATGACAATTATTTAACAAAATTTTAATTGACGAAAAACATTAACCTGTAGCGCTACAAACTGAGTGAATATAAATCACCCTTAGCTCAACAGTGGTCATCAATTAGTGATTACCCCTCAAGGTATTGATGTATTGATTTTTTCATATAATAGAAGATTCATTTCCGGAGTAAACACGACTCAAAACATCCCGTATTAAACTAGACACGAGTACCAAAGAAGCTCTGACTTTGAATTTCTGTTCAAGATGGATGACCCTTTTGTCCCGTTATTAGTGTTATTTGCTAAAATTGTTCTTGTATTTATTGTTTTCAGTAAATTTTAATGTCATCTGTCATGCAATTGATCAGCTAAATGCTTCCAAGTTTCCTTTTGCAATATTTTTGCAATATTTGTGTTTTCAGTTGTACTACACTTATTCATGAATGAAGATTTTATTTCTAAAAAAAACTTGCTAATTTTGTGTGGCCTTTTGTCTATAAATTGAAATAAGCATTTTTTACATATACATGTCATGATATCAAGTATGACATTTTGCACTTCAAATACATGTACATTATGTTTTTAACTTTCAACAAAGACATACTTAAGATTCAATAAAGTAGACAAATTATTAGTGTAAATTTATTTACTTACAGAAACGCGTGTTGTTTTTTTCAACTTAACAAATGTGGCAAACTGACATGTCCCGCCTTTTTGTATTGATTCCAGGGCCACAGAACTTCTGTTGTAGCCCAAATCCGGTTGGCTAGGACTTATCACGAAGGTGATCCTGACTAGTCAAAGAATTTTTTATCATATTTTAATAGTAATATTTTCAGCTCAACTAAACAAAATAGTCATTTTGGGCTTTTGCCATTGCTTACTTCCGTCCGTCCGTCTTTGAGCTTGTTATATTTTCGCCAATTTCTCTGAAACTGATACAAATTAAACCAAACTTCATGATAATATATTAAAGGGCCTTAAAATGAAAATATTGTAACATGTATTCAACAACGAAGAACTGCAAGACAATGCCGAAGAACCATAGAACAATATTATATAAATCAAATCCATAGACAAGGCAAAAAACGAGAACACTAGTAGACAGAAGATGAAAAACATTACACAACCACAAATCACGAACACCACAAATATAACATTCAAAACTAAGGCACTAAAAATGTGAAGTATAAAAATAGAATTAAAAGAAGTGCTCCAGAATGTTAATTTTGTCCCACATGACTCCTTATACCGTATGAAGTCAACATTTATAATGCTTATTCAGAAGACACCAGCCTAGGTAAAAAGGTCATTTTTGAATCCGACATTTCATATGTATGTATTTACAGTGTAGTTGTGACGGCCGTATAATCTGAAGGGAGGAACGTTACAAAGACTAAACACATCCCTGACTCAGCAGTTTCTGCTATGGTACCTTTTTCCTTGATGTATGGAAGTTCCTTAGAAATACTGCTCATGCGACAAAAAGATAACCCCAACGCTGAACTTAGTTTAACATGGTACCCTATTGAAAAAACCACTTTTATCAGTTTTGCTTCGGTATTCGTTTGCCTATGTATTCATCGTATGCTCTGAAATTATTGAGGAAAAATTCAATAAAAATGCTCTGGAATGATGTATGGAAGAAAAAAGCCCTTAACCTAGTTTGTCCTTGGATCTAGGTGAAATTCATATTTGATCATCTTCTTATACGCAAACTCCGGTAACGAATTAAACTTTGCATGATTGTTGGATGAAAGCCACTTTAATAACGTTTCCGGTTTTGATATGATCAAATCTAACCATGGCGTAATATATTCTAACATTTGACTCTTGGGGGAAAAACATCGTTTTCATCATATATTTTACGAAAGGATATGAAGTAAATGAACATGAGACCAAAACGCATATGCTAATTCCGACTGCAATAATTTAAATGAGCTGTATGACCATTTCGGAAATTAAATCCTCATCAGCAGCACGAAAGCCCAAACATAGGAAATCCACCATTTAAAAAAAATGTTAAAAAAATGCATTAAACGAAACGAAATCCGAATATTCAGTAAAATAGAATAGAGCCAAAGACAAAACTACGATGGCAAGAGTTAATCCTTAGGTTTTAGAGTTAAGAACTTAGTTTAACGTGCGACCCTATTTCAAAAATAACATTTTTATCATCTGTTGCTCTTTTTGTTCAGAACTGACAGAAAAAAAAACATGGCCGTTAGCGCGGATAATATTTCAACATTTTCCATAAGGGAAATTTATACATCCCTGAAGAGAATTTTACCAAACTTTACAGGAATGACTTATGAAAGGTCCTTTACAAAGATTTTTCATTCGAACCCGATAAAAAGCATGATTGGACATATTTAAGAATTTGACCTTACAGGAAAAACATCTCTTTTGGCATCTGTTGTTGAACATTTTGTCAGGTTAGCAATACATGTTCTGAGCCTCTATTTATATAATGAGTATTATAAATATCCGTTTTAATAATTCCTATAAGGTATTCAAATTATTCAATAAGTCAATAACAATATTTTAAAAGTCAGTTGAATCATGGAAAAGTGGTCGGTAATAACTATTGCAAATACTATATAAAGCTAAATAAACTCTAAGGATCGATTACACATTTGCTAACAAAGAAACGATTGGCTGCTACAACCGATTAAAATTTGAAGCAATTCAAATTATTTCCAAGGAAAATTATGACTACCGATAAAAGTGCAAAGACGCCTTGATGTTTAATTTTATAGTCATTGCCGTCAAAGATCGGAGGAATATCATACATTTCACATATTCACCAATTTAAGAAAAAAAAAAGTCCGCACAAAAAGCAATTAACAAAAGATGATCTACAAGTTACATTTTTTGTCCAGAAAATAGAGTCCAATACTAGTTTGTAATTACTTCCTCAACCAAATGCTTGCTATTTTGGTTGAATAATAATTTACAATTTAAAGGTGTCAAGATACAGCAAACGTATAAATCCCACCAGGAAGAATTTTTAAGGTTAGTGAGGACGCCTGACCCCAAAAATAATTCCGAATTCAAAATGGCTATTTTTTTTAAATATATTACTGTTGAATATATACCCTTTCTTTGGTATGAATATTGGACCACCTTTCCAGGCGTTTTTCTGAGATAAATGGGGCCAAAGTTACCTCCCCTTGAATAATGGTCCGAATTCCCATTTACCCCCCCTTTTGATCATACAAAAAACAGTTGTACATTGTTTTTGTAAAAAGAGTGTTTATATTATAAGTCTTTGTTGTTTTAAAGGTATTTCTAAAAATACATCCACTTCTGTCAATTATTTTTGTTAATATTCCTAATTATGTGCACATTGAGGTTAGATTTTTCATCACTTTTTGCCCCCTGGAGGGAGATAAAAAGTGAAATTCAGAAAAACTTCCGAATTCAAAATTTCATTTTTTTACTTAAATATATACCTTTATACAATTCCTTCAAATTATAAAAAAATCAGTATAGCAAACCAGGCTTTTAAGATACCTACAAGCATTCAAAGTTGACAACATTGCCCTCCTCCGCTCAAAAAATTTTGCCGTCACTAGAACAAAAACCGGAAGTGATGCCACCGGCTGTGCTTGTAGCACAAATACCAAACTAAAATAGTCATATGACTGTATACGGTCTTCATTTGACTAGAAGAGGAAGTTGTAGGTTACACATGTCAAACCGGAAGTGGATACTTTCTTGCCTACTGTTAATCATAAAACAAAAATTTCATCTACAAATTCAAATTTTGTGATATATTGTATGATAGTTCGACACGTGATCCCGCATGAGTCCTATAGAGAGATAAAGGAGCGCGCATGCGGGACCGGAAGTAGTTTGTATTTCCAATTGGCTACCGTTTTGACCGAAATGACCTATTATGCTGTATAAAGGTATATTTCGGATGGCGTTGACTAAATGAATGAGTTGATATTTCTCATATTTCCTTGTTCCAAACTTCTAGGGAGTGATGTTTATAAAACGAAAATCAGCAGTGACTTGTTCTGGCAGTATTTCTATCACGTCTGCTTTAATTGTTTATAAGAGGGAGACTGCTATTGTTGTTTTAGGGTGAATTCTCTCTTCCCACAATTTTCAAGTTTTATTCTATCATTTTTTCCCTTTGTGTACATAATTTACTTTTTTCACTACTATCTCTCTATTTTATTTAATTTTTATCATAATTATTTTCCCCTTTTCAGCACTTTTACTGTGTTAATTTATTATTATTTTCCTTTTTCTCACCTTATTTCAAGATTATTTCCATTTTTCATTATAAAGGAAGGAATTTGAATTTTTTCCCGATATTTTGCTGTTTCCATGGCAACGGTCGCCATTTTAATATTTTGAAGACCAAAACTCTTAGCTACACATCCTAAGTAACCTTCCTGTCAAATTCGAGTCATTTTGGAGCAATTTGAAAATTTCCCGCCATTTTCTGTTTCCATAGCAACGGTCGCCATTTTGATGTTTTTTAAAACCAAAGTTCGTTTCTACACATGCTCAGTAACATTCCTGTCAAATTTCATTCCATCCTGAACATTTTAAATTTTTTCCCGCCATTTTTATGGTTTAATCACGTGACAGCTGTCCTCACTAACCTTAAAGCTCATTTTTATCATGCTTTACTATTGTATGCTGTTTTAGAATTGTCTAGGTTCTCCAATACTTCAAATTGAAAGCGGAGTATAACTAATGACCATTGGCTTACAGACCTCTTGTAGAATTTAAGTAAAATCAATTTTATAAATGCTGAAATGCGGATTTATCTCATCTCTGTCTTGGATGTATCCGATATCTAATAAATTATGTTCTCAAATCTTTATTTGATAATATTAATTTTATATACATTAGGTCTTTCCTTATTTATAGGACTCCTTGTGATACTGATTTTGGCATGCTCCAAACAAAATATTGGGGAAATCCTGCATCAAAAATTAAAAAAATGTAAGTATACTAGTATTGAATTGAACAAAGCATTACTGATAGTAACGTAATGATAGTTCAAAATACATTCAAATTCCTCCCTTAAAACACAAAATTATAAGCATGAGTTTATAACTCAGAAAAAATGGCATACATCAGTTTAAAACTGACAATTCCTCAACCATTTTAGGATTCTGCAATCAAATTTTATTCTCAATTGCCCTAAAGGGTATGTGTGAGATTTGTCATCACTTCCCTTATCTGTCGTCCGTCGTTTGTTAATTTTTTACACGTGTATTTTCTCCTCTGTAAAAACTGAATCAAACTTTATAGGAATATGTATGGAAGGGTCTTTACAAAATTGCTCATTTCGTTCCGATCCAATAAAAATTGCAGTAAGCTCGGTATATAGTTTGAACATTGGATCCAATGGAGAATTTATCATTTTTATCTTCTTCACTGAAACAAATGAAGAAAATTCAACCACATTATACAGGAAGGTCCTTTACCAAGATGGCTCATTTCGCTCTGATCCGGCTAAAACATGGCTGCCACGCAGAACCTGTGATTAAAATTTGATCCTATGTGAAAAATCACATTTCATCTTCTACTTTCAATTAAATAAAATGAAGTAAATTCGTCCAAATTTTACAGGAATAATGTATGGAACGTCCTGTCTAGAGATTGCTCATTTCATTCCAATATGACAAAAACATGTCCGCCAGCGCGGAATGTAGGAAAAAATCATGTTTCCATCTTCCCCTCTAAAACTACTAAGCAAATTCAACCAAACTTTACAGGAATGATATAGGAAAGGTACATAACAAAGATTTCTCATTTCGTTCCGATCTAACAAAAAGTATTACTTCCAGTGCGGAACTGAGATTAGCATTGGAACCTATGGGATTATAATCATTTTCTTCATCCACTTTGAAATTATTGACGTAGATTTAACCAAACTAAATTGGAATGATGTATCGAAAGTCCTTACAAAAATGCCCATTTTGTTGCGATCTGAGTAAAATTGCCACCAGCAAGGAACATAGGTTAATATTGGATCCTAAGGGAAAATCACATTTAGATGATCTTCCCTGAAGCCACTGTATCTAATTAAATAATTCCAAAGCTTAACATTACACACTCAGAAAAAAATCATCATTCTTGGATATCAGCATTGACATGGCTTATATTAAAAGCATTTTGCTAGATGAGAGATTCAGGCTCAGTCCATGAAATTATCTAAGCATATTTAACCAATTTTTGAAACTAAACTTGAATGATATATGGAAGGTTTTGTACAAAGATTGCTCATTACGTTGGGATTTTCATAAAAAAACATTGTCAACCGTATAGAATACAGTTAAACATTGAACCTTATGGAAAAAATACTTCCAGACCCCGAAGTTTGAACATAAAGGAACTTTCGTACCAGTAATGTATAGTTCAACATCAGTTTGTCATATCACCTTATTTTCATATTGGTTTTATTTAAAATTTCTTCATTTTTGGTCCTTTTTTCACGTTTTGTCTTTTTAACTTTTATCTTTTATAATCATTTTTTACTAAATTTCCTGTCATTACACATTTTTGTTCCACGACCCCATTATTTCAATCATCTCTTTGTGAAAGTGCTCAAGATTGGCTAGATTTATCAAATGTCTCGGCTCGCTGCACACCTATCCAATATAGGTTTTTAATTTCTCCATTTCTTCGAGCGTGTTCACACGTGTTTTTCATTATTTTTTTTTACTTTACCCTTGACAAAGACATTACATGTCGAAATATTGGGCTGTTTTACCCCTTTTTTATCTTTTAGATTCAGATGTACTTTTATATTTGTTTTAATTTTGACTGTGCCCATTTTAGGTGGTTAACCACTTTCTTGACTATTGTATTTTTACATTTTATAACCACCTCGCAACACTTTTATTGTCTTTTTTGTTTTTAAATGGAAGAAACATAATTTTGTTGGGATGAAATAATTCTTCCAAAAGAAAACAAAGATACGGTAGATAATCGATTGTGTAGTATTTGATGAAACAAATTCATGAGTATTTGTGGTGCCTTTTGTGTGAGAGGCGATATATTTTAAAAATCAACAGACTTGAAAAATCAAAACATTTCATGAAATAAAACGTATAAGCACATTTCTGTTTTATAACAATTCAGCATCACATCAATCTACAACTTCATTGGCAAAACATGCTCATGTAAAGCAATGTATTCCCAAATAGCGGTCATTTATTATTCTTCAAATATCTTTTTTTTTCAGATCATAAGACAAAAATATATTTAGCATTATAGCAGGAGCGATGAATTTTATGAATAATTCTGTCGTTGGTGTAGACAAACAAATTTAAATGAACAACGCTGCCAATAACTCTCTGCCTTTGGGAATAGAAAATTAACAATAAACTAGCTATCTCATTGCCATTCAATATAACTGTCTACCGGAGGATACTAGCACTCTTTTTTTGTTGTGCATGCTAGTAATTTAATAAAAATATGTTTCAAGTGAAAACATTATCACTTTTAAGTTCAACTTCTGTTTGCGCTGATGCAAAATGGTCTTTTCCGGGTATAGAAGCCATTTCATAGCACCATCGTTCTAATTCAATATTACATTATATGTTAATTTGTCACTGCTGTTAGGACTTTTCCTAAAGACTTTATTCAAATGTTGACGTCAAAAAATGTCAAGATAAGTAACCATTTTTGTGTAGCTCCACTTTAAAATTAATTATGTTTGTAAGAAAGGATATATATATAAGATTTTTAAGTATTGTGTTGACTCTAAAATGCCATGGTAAAAAAAAAAAAATTTAATTGTTAGTTGTGTAAGTAGACCCTGTAGTGTAACAGTTTTTAGTTTGTCAGTAAAAACTGCATTTCTGACAGAAAAATCCACAACTTTAATGCAGCAATTTTCAAGTTTATGAAATTTAAGCTCACTTGGATATAGTCAGTATGAGCTTTTGTCATCACCCTGTGTCCGTTATTCGTAGGCCAAAAATATTCAAAGATCTTCCCATCTGAAAGTGCTATGCCAAACATAACCAAACTTGTCCTCAATAGTCTTTAGGTGGTCTCTTCAAAAAAGGTGTTTTTTTCAAGTCTGTGCTATATTTATAGTGGCCGTCAGCAGGGAACATGTTTTTAATACTGTATCCTTTAGGAAACAGATTCAAAGATCTGCTTCTTTAAATCTTTTGGCCATTTGACCCAAACTTGGTCACAATGGTCAACGGATGGTGCGTTGCAAAACAGATTTTATTCGGGCTTGCACTATATCTAAGGTGACCGCCGGCAGGGAACATAATTTTATCATTTGACCTTATAAAGAGGGAAAACACATTTAAAGATCTCTGAAACACACGGAGGTAACTTTAACCAAACTTTGATCGATACCTCTGCTTTGCTTGAGTTTTCCACTAAGTTTTCGTTATATTTTGAAGCTTTGTCTACCTTTGTATCATTTAATTGAATCTATTACTTCTTTTCTTTTCAATGTAACTCAGAATTATGAATCAAACACATACAATAATGTTTCCAAATTAGCACTCTTCGTGTGAATCGTGTGCGTTTGTCGGGTGAACTGTTCATGTTTATCGTATACATCGGGTGCTTTCATCGTGAGTATCTTCTAACTTTATGCTTCGTGGAACTTGTGTTTATACTTGCATTTGCTTGTTTACTACGTATCCTTCGGGACCTATGTGCTGCATTAATTCAGCGATTGCGTAACATTTCACAACCGCTTTGTAATTTATCATTGTTTTCCACAGACAAATCTATGGAAGCATGTTAGCGCCAGACATTAAAAAAACTATTTTGCAAAAGTTTTTGTATCAGCACAAATGTTATTATTCAAAATTTGCTTTAATTCACAAAGTTTGTGTTATTTTGCAAAGTTTGCCAAATAGCACAAAGTTCATTTATAATTGATAAATAATATATTCAATGCAACAATTTGTAATTTAGAGTCGTGTATGTGTGTCTATGGATACAATTTCATTTGCGAGCTTAAATTTTCACAAATGCAAAAGGATGAAGTATGAAACTTTAAAAAAGCTTCACCAATAAAGCTGATTCTCTAATGAAATGTCAAGTTCATACCGGTTTTGACCCGTAAGATAAATTTTCATCTTCAACGTATGTTGAATAAAGCCCCGTGCTTTTTCCCGCTCAATCTATTTGAAACACAATTCTCAGTGTTTATCATTTATCATTACAGAAAAAGATTATACCTTTTTATCCCAATTATTCCATATTTCATCCACTCTCGATAGTTAAATTTAAAATTTTCAAATGCCCGGCAAGCCTCACTTTTAACATTTTAAAATTAAAGTATCGAGTGTGGATACAATATGGAATAATTGGGATAAAGTGGTATAATCTATATATATTACGTTCGCATATTTTTGTTTACCAGAGTAAACGAGTATCTCTGACGCACAAACTATTATTTTTCAACAAGCGATTATATTAAAAAATGTTCCATAATGTATTTTTGATAAAAGACTGAATATTGTATCCTACCAAATCAAATTCAAGAATTCAAAAAGTCTGACCATGACAGTAAAGATAATTGTAAAAAAAATTCAACAATACAAATGGTGAGGATTGATAAATTATTAAACAATGTTTGAAATTAGTTTTGTACAACAGTAAACATTTTGTTTCAGTTTTTGCGATTAAGTAAACGGAAGCGTAGTATACCAATAACAAGTATATTGATCTGTTTGGCATTATTAGTATAAGTATGGGAAATAATGCGGACATGTTCACATGAAGAACGAGACATAGTAAGTCTACAGGGTAAATCGTCTCCTGCTATATGCCTACATCATATGTCATGTGAGAAATGATATATCCAAATTGATAAAAGTCGGAAGAAGACAACCTGGTGATGCAACCTTTCTGTCATTTATAAAGTGAAATATTGTTAGGATTGTATTTTTAACATCTTAAGGTGAATAATTTGCTTGAAATGTGGCTTATGTAAAGCTATGTATCTTTCACTTGCAATCAATATTCGTAAAATGAAACTAAAGAAGGAAACTGACGCAGCAATATGTAAGAAGAGGGCGCATTTGTAAATCGCTTTTCTATGAAGATTGATTGATTGATTGATTGATGTTTTACTTTTCTATGAAGATCTTTGTTATAAAAACTAAAATATTGCTTAACATATATAAGGTTTATGTACTTTTTTATGCCTAAGACTGGCATGATATTGATTCTTTGACAAAACTAAAAAAGAAGGCAACAAAACAAACAGAGCCNAAAAAAAAAAAAAAAAAAAAAAAAAAAAAAAAAAAGAAAAAAAAGATAAAATAATAAAGTAAATGAAAAAAATCAAAAACAAACAAACAAACAAACAAAAAAATACACACACACACACACTAAAATCAAAACACAATAAAATCAAATCAAAACAAATAAAGAAGCTAGAAAACAAGAAAATAAAAGAAGAATAAGAGACACAAACCAAACAGGCAAAACAAGCAGAGAAAATGTAACAAAACATACACAGGCCATTTTTCTCATTTTTTGTCAGTTTTGCCAAAGTTTGGAACGAAATTTAAAAAAAAGTTTAAACTTGAAAAAAAAGAAATTAAATTTAAAAGATCCATTGCTTCATCCTTATGCCTTTTTGTTGATTTCAGACCGAAAACAAACTTACTCCGTACACTCCCATACACGACTTTTAATTTAAAATTCGGTGTCGAATATATTATCTGTCAATTCAAAATGAACTTTGCGTTATTACGCAAACTTTGCATTTTAGCGCAAAATAAATGAATAAGTTTGAGAGGTTCTAATACGCTTCCGTAAATTGATAAATATAAGTGAAGACACTAAAATGAAAAAAGATAAGGGACAAACACCTTTTTTTTCAAATATTCATTTGTTGTGCATGGCGAACTTTTTCATGAGCTTATGGGAAAAATTGCCTGTTCATGGTTCATGCACTTATTCCAATAGTCCATGGGCTTGAATNCCCCCCCCCCCCCCCCCCCCCCAACTTATGAACCCCACCACATTTTTTAATTCCGCTTGCATCCCCTCTCCAACATAAAACATGTTAACATGAGCATAAGGCAGGAAATGTTGGAACAGGTCCCTCTTAGACCCGCCCAACGAAATTTAAGAAAATTTCTTTTTTGACAAAAAAAATTCTTTCATTTGCTTCAAAATGTCGATTGGTACCTCTCAGTTATAAAAAAATGTATAAAATAATAGCCTATGGTATAAAATTCGTAAATATTCCATATAAGTACCATTTCTTTACCCAATACATTATAAAAACTGAAAAAACTTACCCCTACCCCTTCAAAATAATGACGTTACTTTTAAGATTTTCTTCGAAATTGTGTAAGTTCAATGTCTATAGAACCCAGTGTGTTTCTTATTTCATAATTCATGTAATTGTTTTAGTCTTTGATGTCTTTTCTTAAAAATTAACATGCTAACATGATGTTAATATGCATTGAAATACCTAACAATCACTTGTAGACAAATAAAACAGATCTTTGAATATTCTCTTTTTTGACACAGCTTTGTCCCTTTTTCGCTTCATCTTATCTATTAGTTGTTCAAATACATAAAACGTGGATATAACTGGAAAGTACAAACTATCTTATTTGCAACCAGTACAAATTATAGAAACTTTGATGTAATATACATGTAAACGATCTACATCCAACTTACCCCTACAACAACAAATGTATCCAAAAATTGTCAATTATTTGTCTATGATGCATAGAATAACGGAACAAGCAATACATGGGTAGCAAATGACAATGTTCGTATTTTAACAGTCATTTGTTGACTTAAACTTAATGTTTTGCCCGAAATTGATAAAATATGGGAATTCTCCACATTTGAGATTTGTCCAAAGTTCACTGTTAAATCGTAATATATGTCAAATGTGGAGGCTATATCTGCAGATATCCACAATGATTGTTCTAAGCTATATATTAGTTGTCTTAAAACATTGTTAAGAAAAACAATGAGCGTTTTATGCGACTCTGACACAGTCCTACCCAAACAAATGGCTCTAAATACCGACAATTTTACCTCTATCCATACGAAATTAAACTTAAAAAATCACCCCAAAATGCATTTCTTTACATATATATGAACAAAACATACTTATGTTTTCTTTTTCTTTCCAAAAATACCATTGATATATCGTTATATTCAATTTTAACGCCAAAATACTGGAAAATTGAATATTCGGGCGATTTTCATGAAAAAGGAATTTACAGAATTTAAGAATTTTCAAAATTCAAAGTTGAATTGTTGCATAACTTACAATTAACCACGCGCATGGTCTTATTTGTGATATGTGGAAGTCTTTGTGTATTTTGTGCTTGAAATGAAATGTCATTAGACCTTTATACAATGTTATAGCTTTTCAATCTGAATAGAATGAAATAAATTGTGTTGATTATTAGTGGGAAAGGGAATCGGTAATATGCTTGCAATTTATGAGAGTTTGGTTAGACTTAAATGTTCAAAAGCATAATTTCTATCAGCTAAGATATAACGAAATGATATTTTATGAACCTTTTCAAGTTATATATCAAATTCCTGAAGTATTTACATCTCAAAGTCAAAATAGCCAAAAATAGGAAAAAAATGGAAAGTTCCCATTTTGTATACATTTTGAGCATAACGGCCAAAGAAAGACCACTTTATAATTTTAAATCTACTTAGATGGTATTCTGCATGTCAGATATTGTGAAATACACACAAAAATTTGCATTGAGAATCACGTTTTTATCATTTAGAGCCTGAATATTAAAAAAAAATCCTTAATTTAGGGGGAAGGGTGCTAATTTTGGAATTTGTGAACAAACTATAAGTCCGAAACTAAAAACGTTGTTCGAAATCATTGTTTACATATCACGAATCATTATAACATTGGCAATTAGACATTTTCACCTTTATCCAAAACCGAAACCGAAGCAAATTGCAAGTTTAAACTGACATTATATTTCTATTAATCTAAGAAATATACATGCATACATTTTAATTTGAATTCTTTTGGACGAACATATCTCAATTCAGTAAAAAGAATATCTCTTCTGAGAGAAAGAGTAACGCATTATTCAAAAGTTTTTTTAAATACATGTACTTCCTAAAGTGTGCCTGTATAGATATCTTATGATTTTTTAAAAATATTTTATTCCTTTTTACAGTGGTTAAACCTGTACAACTTTGAGCCAATTTTTGCATTTACAAGTCTTTGTTGTTTTTAGATCATACCATAATGAGGTCCAATTTGTCTTCGTGTGTACGGACTAATGTATCATGTCTTCCAAAATATAACTAGCTTGTAGAAACACAGTTTCCTTCGCCGCCATTTTAGATGATGAAAAACATAGCTCTCAGTTAAAAAGTTGAGAGGTTTGAAAGGAAGGTTATACAAGTAATTGCTTATGGAAAGCAATTACAGTATCTAAAATCAAAAATTTCTACCACAATAACGTTGGCATATTATAAAAAATATCCCATACAACCACAGTCACAATTCTCTTTTTTAAAAGATTGTTATGTATATGGAGACATTTATCTGCACTGAAGAGACATAAGTTGTCGAAATGCGCATATGCAGAATCAAAATTCACAGTAACTTAGGTATTTAGTTATATTCGCCTGTTTATCGTATTGTTGCTTTTTTGCACACAAAGACAAATTGAAAATGAAAATACAATAGTCCAAGATCAATGGGGCTCATAAATGTGGAAAGGTTGAAGGTACATTTTTTGCATCCCCAGATCATAAAAATGGCGTAAAGTGGCCAAACTTGTGTTCATTGTACAGTACATTAAATAAGCTTTAATTTGGTATCAAAACCAAATTTCAGTACATCTAACTTATCTATATATAAATTATGGAGCTTGAAAGATGAAATTAAGGTTAAAACTAAAATATAAAATATAAAATATAAAGTGCACGGAAAGTGATTTCAGCCGATGGCCTAGTGTCTATAGTACAGTTAATCCCACCATGACCTCCTAGTGGTGAATCACGGAATATTTCTAAAACCGGCTTAATTAATATCTTAGGTAGAACGAATTGATAAACATACTTATAATCACGCGTCTCCTTTAACACTTGGAATGTGAAATAAAAGGGAATCGGTTAGTATGTAGTCCAAAGATCGAACTATAAGGCAACAAGCTTCACGTTGTAATGCCAGTAAAGTGTCGTTTTCAAGATAATCAATAATGGGTCTTTCCGTTGCAAAAGTTGTACATTCTATTATTTTAAATAATTCTAAACTCTGCTCAACTAATCATCATCTGATCGTTTTCCTTACTTGAAGATTTTTTCTTCAATATCTATAGCGTTAACAATATAAGTTCTGTCGATTAGATTGCAATCAACTCCATTATAAGCTGTACTATCACTCTGTCCAATCAAAATTTGGTCCACAAAGTCCACTGAAATTTCACAAAAAAACATCAATTTTGGCCGTTGCAATCCACCATTGTTCATAGGGGTCCTTTGGTTCAAAACTGTAAATACCTCCACCATTACTTTTACAACTAAAACTTGAAACTGATATTGGGCTTTGGTCATTAACAGGTTCAAGATAAAGAATCAAACTGTTGGAACTGCAATCAGTTGCAGTATTAGTGTCCGCACAAACTTTTATGTTCAACGGTGATTCTATCATATTGATTATGGATCTTACGGGTGCGTTGAAATTTGGATGAATCAAGGGCAAGGTCATCCTCACTATCACCCAAATATTCTATATCTTCATTAGTTTGAGCTATATTCACAAGTTTTGATATCGGAAAATTATTATCTCCGGACACAACGTTTTGACCAATAACCGATTACCTTCCGGTAATTTTATGCTTCCGATCTGCTAAAAAAGGAAGGAAAATGAGGATGGTACTCATCAAGGCTAGTGTTGCCTTCAATAATCTCATCATTCCATCAAGACAAGGCATCCGGAACCTGCATTTGAGACGCTGGTTTATACATTATGTCAAAATTATATTATTGGAGTATTGCCAACCATCTTTCGTAGATGGCGCCTTTATTATTTTTTTGGAAAAAGGGGGCACAGAGCCTGATGGTCGCATTCAACATAAAAATGTTTCCCACGCGAAGTTGAAGAACAATCAACAATGGCTGTTACTTGTCCTAGTAGTTGTAATTTGGTTGGTCTATATGAGCGCTGCAATTTATTCAGTGACTTAGAGCTAAATCGTACCACATGAATATTATCTGGGCCATCTTCATTGGGATGGTTTTGGAACAGCATGTATCCTTGTCCTCTTGATGCCGTCTGGACAGCCAAATGAAATGGTATATCAAATGGGAGGTCAGCAAGAACTTCTTATTCTGCTAGACGCATTTTAGTCTATTAAAGTATTTTTTGCTCAGTTGTCCATTTAAAAATCGAACCTTTGGTTAGGAGTTTGTAAATTGGTTTCGATTCTGAACTGAAATTCGAAATAAACTTCCGGAACAATTTAAAAAAAATAAAATAAAGGCTCTCCTTAATTGTTTTATCATTATTTGGCATTGGATTTTCTTGCTGTCCAACAACACCATCTTCCGATACGTGGTGTCCTAAATAAACGCATACCGGTGTGTCAGTGCACCTAAGAATAATTCGTTAGACTTACAAAGTTTTGAATTAACAATGAAGGGATATGGAGTAAATCCAAATGAGACAAAGTCTATACAAATACATGGTAATAATAAGCAATGGAACAACACTTTTATTGTTGTTCTTCATATTGAAGTCACCATGATGACTTCAACAATGAGATTTACTCATACCTCATAGCAAGTTCAAAACGGCCCCTAGCACCGGTTTGAGCGGAATTCATTGCTAAATGTCGAGCAACGCTACATCCATGTGACTTTCCCTAATGGTCCATGAATGCGGGATCGTCAACAAACATAAACTTAACTGGCGAAGTGTTCTTACAATAGCTGTCATCCATTGCACGACAAAAAGACGATAGAAGACGATCACAATATTTAAACAACCACAGGGCACTTATCGACCCAATTGTAAGAAAACTTGGCATAATAAAACCATGTGATGTGGGCACAATAAACAGGTGGTCAGAATAACAATTTTGGATTACAAAAAATAAAAAGGCCAAAATATTAAAGTGTGATAAAGTACAGATTAAAACGTACAGATTATATGTAAATATTCGCTTGGAATGCTTGATTCTAACACTTTTGAAAAAATCAGTTAAGCTTTAGATAGTTTGTCTTTGCTGAGTGATATGGGGTAAAGAACACAGCATTACCCAGTTTTGCGTAACCTTTACCTAGAAAACCCAGCATAGGAATACGAAAAAGAAAGATTTTACAAAACGGACCAAGTGATAAAAGACATGTATCGTTGATATAATTTATTTGTATTGTAAAAGGGGGTTTGGAACACCAGTAAGATTTAACAGATGAACTGTTTTAGCCTTTTGAAGTAAACAACGTATTTTTCCACCAAATTTTTATTATTTTTTTCTTCAAACATGAAAAATTAATTTGTAAAATTGTTGACACATCATTTTGTGTTTGCCAAAAACGGCTTTAACATCTACACGTCGTTGGTTCTCGAAACACAGGATGCGCGGACACCCATTTGGAAAATACCAACAAATCATCAAGGTAGCATAAACAGTAAGTGAACTTTATCCATGAGCAATTGAAATGATGGTGGTGAGAATGCTTAAGCCATACGAAGAAGTAGAAATTTAAATGAGCCAAAACATGTGTTAAATGCAGTGTATTTTGTACTCTGTTCATCAATAGTCCTTTGGAAAAATTTAGAGGAAAGGTGATGGATGATATGTAATTTGGAGTTTCCTTAGTAAAAGATTCAGTCAGCTCCTAGAGATCAGGAATGTTGTAGCTAAACTGCTTACAGTGCAATTTTAATTATGTAATATTAACACAGAAACGTTTCCTGAGTAAAAGATTCAGTCAGCTCCTAGAGATCAGGAATGTTGTAGCTAAACTGCTTACAGTGCAATTTTAATTATGTAACATCAACACAGAAACAGTATTGACATAAACTAGTCTGCCTGTCTAATGTTTGTTTAGATATAGCCGCATCTTCGTTCGAATAAAGTTTGCCCTGCTCTAAAATATCATCAAGAATCGTGTCGTAAGACTTCACGTTTATCAGGTTCCAACCTGTGATGTTTCTTATATTAGGGATTAAAATCAGTCTTTAAAACAACATAATGTGTACCAAAGTAGTTTTACCTAGACTCGGGTTTTCATTAGTAACAAATAATGTTTTTTTTCATCATTTTTTTCAAACTGTCTTGGTCTGCGTTTGAAGAATTCATTTTGATGTTTTCTATGAATTTGGAATTCGAGCATTCATCACTTCGACTCGAATCATCAATTTTGCTCAGAATTTGTAGTTTCTGCTTCAAATCGGATTATAAATTTATCTGACTGACTAGCGCATTTTCGACATATTGAATACTTGTTCGCCATGTGTTATCTGTGTAAATTGTTCTAAACGTTTTCCCTTTGGAATAAACGCTCTAGTATTCCCGGGATTTAACAATTTTACGGGGACTTCTTCTTTACATTTTGAAACAGTAACAATTGCAATTATCCCTTTGGATAAAAGATCGTGTGAGCTAGAATATGCGCATTGCTGTCCACAAATAACTGACCTTGAACATTCAATTCGGTATTAGGGTCTTACATTCGCCTGTGTCGATCCAACTGGAAGTGATCCAAAATCGAGAACAACTTTATTTTCTAGTAGATACCGAGTATCAAGTATTAAAGGGTTGAATGTATGTTGTAAAATATACACAGGAATTCTATAAATTTTATTTTTCGTTTTCATTTTTATTTTGGCCGTGCCAACTATATCGTTTCTCTGATCATTTACTAATACAAGTGTACTGATAGCAAAAGAGTTCATTTCGTACTTCAGTTTTGCATGTTTATCATCAAATAGTTCACTTGAAATAAGATTCATAGAGCTGCCTGTATCAGGCAAAGCAACAACTCGTAAAGTATCGAATGTATCTGACAAATTTGAAAACGATCATTTTAAATTTGAAGCTGCATTGTCACTCTTGGTACAAAAATTGCAACTAGTTTCATGATCTGTCGCAGCTGAACTATCTACAAATGTATGTTTAAAATAAAGTGCATGTTCTTGCTCTGTTCGATTATTTATCGTCTGAGGGGTCGTGCTTTGTATCCCTTGGGTATGCAGGGTTTCCCCGAGATAGAACTCATTAACATTCAACAATCCAAAGCTCCAATTTTTCGGCTTTCGTCATTATCAAGGTCATGTAAAGTCACCAATGATTCAAAACTTTTGGCCATTGCCTTTTGGGAAGCAGCAAATTTTGGCATGTAACTACTTTATCAATAATTGAAAAAAAAAATTTGCAGCTTCGGGCGTGGACTTCTGACTATAGGTGTTGATATTGGAAATGGGTTTCCAATATATTGGGTTATGAAGTGCAGACGGTGGGCCATAACATGACACTAACCACTAACAGCACGCGGAGTTTCAATCAAGATAAAAAAAAATCGGAAAATGCGTTTTGTTTTCGGTAAATTCGTCGTCATCAAACAAAGTATCCAATTATAATTAAGAATCGAAATGCTTTCTTAGCCTATCCACTATTCCTTAAGTTAGATAAATCTAATTTCTATTCACGTTATATAAATATTGATCTTGGAAATTCAACCATCTCCTTACCTTTTCAATGGATTTTTCAAAATTTAAATGACTGCAAACGACGGACAAAAACTGTGTGCATGCCTAAATATTTCGGAACTTTATTAATTTAGAAAGGCAATCCTCTCAAAAAAGACAAAAATGTATAATGTACAATTTACAGCGTAAATAAACAAGACATAAGATGAACAGACTGGTAATTAAATATCTTTAATAACACTTGTAATGGAAAAAGCGGGTGATCTTGATCGACCAAAGTTGGGCAAATATTAGTTTTGGGTGAATTCCGTCACTGTATGCAAAAGAATGAAAGTTCTGCACTTATACAGAGATATATCGTCCATATATTCATTCACCCACTTAATTTGTGATTGTAAAATATGTCATCTGGCTGAAATTTTGTAACATCTCTACAAAAATGTTATAAGAGTTCCAGTGAAACACGGAGTTGACAGGTAACTGCAGAAAAGTTACACTTTCGAACTGGCAACAAAAAATGATATATTTTTTTAAGTGTTACGCAGTTTTGTTACTTCAGAGTTTGTCTCTGATTTTACAAACATATACTGCCCATCTTTTCTCGTGAGATACATGTACCAACCCAAATAAACAAATAAATTGACCACTTGTTTTTTTAGTTCATTTTCATTTTTTTTTTCAAATAATAACATTCATTCTGCTTCGTATTGAAATCACCGTTATTATTGGCTATGAGTACTTCCGATCATTTCCTTAACTGTGTTTTATCAGTCAGTAAAGCTACAAAAGCACGCCATTCCTTGACAACGACAAAATTAAAGGAAGACGGCGGAGTATTCTAAATAAAGAAAATGTGCACAATCCACAATTTTCATTGATTTCACAGTTGATTCGTTACTGTCGAGCTTGTAGTTTGCACAGTGATTTTTTGAACAGAGCAAAAACACTGCTTAGTCAGGGATTTGTTCAACCTTTGTTAATTTCATCCCTCAAGAAATTCTATGGCCGTCACCATAGCATCATTGAAAGGTATGACGTGTCAGTATCCCAAATGAAAGTGGACATTTTCAGCTAGATTCACGTCTTCCCGGATTTGACTACCGACTTTGACATTTTCCCGGATTGAATCACCCACAGTGTGTCGGGTGCAGTTAACAGAGCAGGACATGCTTACCCTTCCGTAGCACCTGATGTTACTCTCAGTTTCACTGGAGTTCATACTGTGAGTGCCTTTGTTCTGAATGTTGTGGTTTCTGGTTCTGTGCTTTGTGTCTGTCTGACCTCATTGTTTTTGTGTCTAACGTCATTGTTTTCTGTGTTCTCGTTTTTGCCCTGTCTTTGGACTTCGATTTTTGTGAATTTCACCCCTTTGTTCCTTCGGTATTCTACTGCCGTTTTTTGTCTTGCGTGAAGGCTTTCATTCTTTTTACGGAATGTAATTATAAGTATTAAATGCAATATTTATTGGTAGTCCCCGGACTGACGATACTGAAAAATGTTTCGCTGAACTCAAAGGTATAACAGCAATATTTTTAGGTATTTGCAGACAAAAATACTCATATATTAACATTCCATCAGGTCATTCAACGATTTCCCGTGCAGGAAGATTCTATTGGCTGGTGAAGTGATGACGTCATTTTTTCGTCATTATTTCCTAAGTCTTAAATAATTCGTCATTAAAGTCATCATAAAATGTTTTAAACATTTGAAATGTGATAAGTTAATCATATTTGATAATTTGATAAGCCAAAATTTGAGTTTCGACATAAACAATCGATATAAATAGATTTTTTTGTCTCCGAAAGTGTTGTTTTTAGACCTTGAGGCATTGAATTATTTAGTAATGGGATATATCTACATAAATACTCTATAATGGTGATTTTCACTTTGATTCGCAATATTTCCGTTGAAATTGATGTATTTTATACAAAAATACAAATATTCCATTAACAGCAACATATACAAAAATCAAGTCTCATCATAGCATCGAATAGTATATTATTCCTGGTTCACTGAGAATTGATAATTTATCTTTGAAATGATTGACTCATCTTTATGTAACGATTTCCTGTCATTTCAAGTTCTATTATCATATCAAGAGGTCTTTCTATCGACATAGAACAGCATTTCGTCCTTGCGTCTTTTGTCCGTATGTGATTCAGGAGACTAGGGTTGTTTGTTTTTGTCACATTTAATTAGTTATTCAATTATTAAACAGTCTATATCGGTCCAAAAGTTACTGCTATGAATATACATTTTTATATTAATTTACAAAAAAGAGTAGTTTTGTTTAAATACCAGGGCAAATTGGTTGAAGCTGCTTCTGTGAAAATCAGAATAGGGTCTACGGTCAGCTACAATTTTGTAGTCTCCGAAATATTGCTTAGTAAGCCCTACATAAAATAAGTAACAACGTCCAAATAGACGGGGTGTGCCTGCGCGGGAAGGCCAAGGAAGAAGATGTACAGATCTTATGGGAGTATAATGACCACACATGACGATCGTGCGATTTATTTTTTGGAACTTTGACTGATCTCATACAGTAAAATGCTGATCGAAATATATTTTGTTTTGCATTAATTTATTGATTGATAATATCTTTGATTTGTAATTTCTCAATGACAATTTATTGTGCAGTTTGAGTCGAAGTAGCTCATTTTGCTAAGTCATGCTTATCCTTGTTTTTTATTGAATCGAAGCAATTCATTTTCTTACTTTTTTCATTGGTTGGTTGTAATTGCCAATTTTGTCTTGTTTTGTTTTGATCAAGTTCTATGTTTCTGTGATGTTTTGCGATTTGTTTTGTATAAAGCCAAAACAAAACGGTTTGAAGTGATGGATTCCTCAGACAGATTAAAGGTTAAAATAAACTCTTGCAACCTTCGACAAAGAAGCGACATGTTGTATCAAAATGTGGATACTGTTGCAGCAAGAGATCTTCCCGTCGAGGAAGTACAATCGATGGTACAAAGTAGGGTATTTCTACTGTACTTCAATTATCTACTGACAGAGTCGACAGCGATCAAGATGATTCATTCCACTGGAAACTGAGAAAAATCATTGAAAAACAAAATTTACCTGATGCATAACATCAATGTAACAGTGTTTGCTATAAAATTTTTACCGAGCAATTGAAAAAGGTCAAATCAAAATGTACGAGCAATATATCGTCAACGGTCTCGCATGGACAAAAGCCAAATATACCTGGTGGTCCTTCTACTCGATCTTCTGCTGCAACATTTGTGTTTATTCTGTACCTTCTCCGGCATTGTGGCTATACACAAGAACCCATAGGTAAAGCTATGTACCAGTTGTTTTTTTTTAAAGTATGTGCAAGTGCTAAAAGGTGATTTGGTTGCTGTTGGTGCTCAGTCCCACTGCAATGTACCACTGTATCCGAGAGGAGCATCAAATCGAAATCTTGTGACAAATTATTCCAGACTCGATCCACGAAGCATTTTACAAATTAGTTTCTAAAATTGATGAACTATTATTCCATGAAGATGCAGTGTTTGAACTTCAAAAGCTCATTGATAAATATAGACAATATTTTAATATTTTCATTAGGATTGTGTCTATAGTCCAGGTTATTCATCTCATCAACTAAAAGTAAAGCTAAAAAGTCATTATTGGGGTAGAGTCATATTCAAAGCACAGACTAATAGTAGCCAGAACGTCGTACTCCTGGCAAATACAGCAATGGAATTCACCATCCTGCTTTTCCCGATTGGTGTCGCTGCTGCACGATCAGGTAACTCGCGGGAAATGTTGTATTTCACGCATGTTCAAATATTGTTTATTGTGCGTGTATTTTCCCGGTATCACGACGTCACAGAACAAAATCTGATAGTGCAGTGGTGACACCACACGGGACAAAATATGAAAGGTGAATTCCATTGAAGCGCTTATTTCCACTGTCGTATTCCAAGCACAGGGTTGCCAACCAAATATATGTGGCTTATATCGGACAACGTCAAAATCCGTGTTCTTTTTGAGGCCACAACTATTCTAAAAGCTGATATCAAAGGTATTCAACGTAGAATTGTGGTCTAGCAGTGAAAGTGCAGAAGCGGATACATGAATGATATTAAATGCCTCAGCTGCTGCATCATCTGGATTTCAACTCAGTATTTCTCATTCTCCTAACACTGATGATATCGTTCTCCTTGTTGACTTTAGTATGATATTGGTATTGGAATTTGGTTGCATTTGTCTAAAGGTGGAATAGTAACCAGCCCATATCATTGCGGGTACGGTTGAACTAAACTTGTATGATTCAACAAGTTGCCATGTATAACAAGGAAAGGTCAGTCCTTTGGAACTGTTCAAATCAAATCTATCGACATTTTGTTCTCTCGCCAAGCTGTCTATACTTTCCTTAGATGAGATCACAGATAATTTGGAGCAGTATGTCCTGAGTATTTACAATGGATCTCCAACGAGTGCAAGTTGAAACCAAATGCGGTATAAACTATTTGCAAAAAGGGGTCAAAGAAAGAGCTTCTATCCAAAACCTAGAACATTCTTTTACCTCACTGCAAACGAGAAGAATACCAAACTTTAATTTTGCTATCTTCGTTGCAGCCAAATTCTGCGATACCAAATCCAGATGGTTGAGCGTGGAGAAAAAATGTACCGGTAGGGAAAGCCACCTGGAGAGAAAATCAACAGCACAGAAGAGATCATTGGTGTCCTTAGGCCATACAATTGAGGATTGAGGAGGAAGTGATGATATATTACCATACTTATGACGCTTGACCCAACGGCGAAACAAATCACAGAAATGGTCAAGTGTAGTTTCAAATCCTCAAATTGTGCCCTTCGTTGTTCTTGGAAGCAACTGAATTACGTAGTACTGAAGCTTGTTTGTGTGGTGGCGAGAATTGTCACAATATTTACGAGAACTATGGTGATAACATTTTTGTTCTGATGAAGAATCAGACAATGAAAACGATCCAAGCTATCATGGTTAATGTTGCACAGTGACGGGTTGATGTAATTGTAAATATTGATTTATTGCGATTCTAAGGTTATTTTGTACACATGTACATAGTTTTCCGTAATTTTGTAAATACTATGAATGTTATCAATATATTTGGGGGGGNGGGGGGGGGGGGGGTTGTGCAATATAATGCATGCAGACTATATCTCTATTTTACGAATATTCATTTATAATTTATTATCTCCCATGAGGAACGTTTTTCTGACATGGTGTGGAAGCTTGAGGTTCCCTTTTACCATATAGACTGATTCGGATTATATTTAACATTTAAGTAGATACAATTATGCCATTGAGGTCACGCATTAGAGGACCTGCCCTTTTTACCATGTACATAATTCTCCTTGTATCTTGTGTTTGATTAAACGTGTTTCAATCAGGTTTTTTGCTTTGTTTTAGTTTGTTTAATGTTTGTTTTGTATAATTTGGCAATACAGTCGCTTGCAATAACTTACATTGCATTAAAAAGTTAAAAAAAAAACAACACCAGTTTTTTGTCTTTTTGCTTTGAATGAGCTTAAAACGCGTCACAGGCTCACTTCCGGTTGTCATAGATACAAAAATACGGTACTTGTGTATAGGTGAATCCTTTTCTTAAACGTATAATATGTTATAAGAACATGATTTTGGTTTCTTTTTAAATTATATAGAGTTTTCAAATGTGAGGTAAATTTTATGAAATCATAGGAGCCAATTTAAAAATGGCGCTTTCGACACCTTTGCACGGGAAATCGGAAAATCACCTGATGCTTTCATAAACTAGAAATGTATGCATAACTGTTGCAACAAAAAAATTGTTGTTATACCAATGAGTACAGCGAACTCATTTTCCAGGGCAGATATGCTGTTAAGTCCGGAGACTATGGTTTTATTGTCGTGTAAAAGCGTGCACCGTAGCATTTTTCGCATGAAGCGCTAGTGCACTTCATTCAAAATGTGCTACGTTCCACTATTTTACACCAATAAAACTATAAAATATTGCAGACGATGTTCCGCTGTTGCTGCAATCAACAACAAAATTGTATATATGATTCTGGATTGACATGAACTTGTGTTTGCAAAGAAATACCCTTACAGTTAGAAACAAAGATACGTCTGTAACGGGGTGCAACAAGGGGTCCAGACGATACTTGAAAGCTTGAGTTTTTAATGCAATCTCAACCAATATTGGCGCTTATTTTGTTTATAGTTCTTCACATGAAATGCATAATAATTGTGTATTATTGCTTAACTTGGCGTCTTCTTGCCATGGGGTTAAACAGAAAAAGGGGAGTAACTATATGCACACCGTTGCAGGTCAACTTTGGACCGCCCGGATAAAATACAGAACTTACATAATCAAAACAATATGACTCAAACTAATCGACCATGTCAATATAACACATTACACAAGATATTGTTATGATGAAACATTGATTTAAACTACCAAGGGTAGGTCGATGTTAAGTCGGGGAAATCGGGAAGGAAATTAATCATTCAATATACAACAGGAATGAATGAAGGTAAGACTATATTCATAATTTTTTTTTCACAAAGGACGTTTTTCAAAAATGAGTTTAGTGAATAAAAAAAAATAAATAAATAAAAAAAAAATGAAAAATCTTAATATTGTTTATTTCTCGCGGCCGCTAGGTTTTCATCTCAGCTACAAGGTTCACAAATATTTGGGCATCTCAAAAGAAACTTCTATCGGTTAACTCTCTTCAAGATCATTAATTTTAAATACACTCTATTGTTCACACTCGAACTTGCAATTACCTAGATTGTCCTGATATAATACATTTTTTTAAATAATAAAGCATGACAAATCCAAAAGTTGACGTTAACAGTAAGTAATAATAATTTGTGACATCAAAAACAAACTATTCCATATGAGTTTGTAACAATCACCTAATATCAGTTTAAACCGGTATTACATTGAAAGATATATATAGTTTGCTTAAGTGTTGTTAACAAACTGGTAAAATGTAAATATTTTTTTTATATATTCATGCATTTACTGAAGAGTTTTTTTTTATATATATAACATCGACAGAGGGTTGCTTCTGCTATTAAAGGTACACATGTCTAACTGATATGTTTAAGAAATTAAAATTGAATTTATCTAAGACTTAAAAGACAAACATAAAAACAAGTTAGTCCGAAATCAATTGTATTCAAAGTAAGAGAGAATCGAACCTTCAATCAAAAACGAATAATACAAAAGTACTCTTATTATAATGTTATTGTATTTTTTGCACGAACATTGAGCTTAAAAGAATATTTTACAAAATTAATTAGAAAACTTTAGGAGCTGGATTGATCGATGGAGACAGGATGCGTTTGTATAAGAAATATGACAAGAACTTCTTAATGTTCTTTTTTACAAAATGTAATTCGTTCAAATATAAAAATGTAATGAACTAATATGCTTACTATTAATATAATCTTGCAATGTATTCACTTTGCAAGTAAAACATTATTTATTTAAGCGATAAGAACGCAACTTTCTTGTCAATATTTGAAAGATATACTGTTTTCTATATAAATATTAACTTTACTATCTTTGAAAGTTTTAAAATGCCGGCATAACCAATTTAACAAAACTATAGAAACACCAAAAGTCATCATCATATTTAATGAATGACTTTTGAAATAATATCTTTCTTGTACCACTACCTTTCCTCTAGTAGAATTGAATGGATTATAAAGTATGCATAAATGAGCCTAGAAAATCGACTAGATAATGTTTTCAACGTTTTCCCAAAATTATCCTTGCGATTTACAAGCTAATACAAATCGAAGCATCTATACATCGAGAGAACTCCAATGTAAACTAGCAAAGAGGAAAAATTATTTTCTTTTGACATGTAAAGCATCAATACGTCATCTTTGGTGAAATTTATCAGTATTTCTCATTTTGTTTTGTTTTATATCTCAATAGTTTTCATACGCGTTGGTTGTTTCTTAGGTAAATCTTACGATTTGTCCGATACGGTAGGACTTGGTCTCTATTTGATTAATTATTTCACTTTGAGTGAAAGAAAATTAAAAGAATGGAAACAGGGTCGGTACAATGTATGTGGCACATCGCCTATTTAAAACGTATTCCAACAACTTTAGGTGTAACTTTTTCAATCTACAAACTCTACAAAAGGTTAACTAAGTAAAGAAATATTATACATTTTTTATAATAATTTTATTTAAAAACATTATTAAACATCTAATATAGGGGCGTTTTTCAACAAGAGTCCGTTTTCGTGTCAAGAAATATATATAGTATATATAATATATACAAAACAGCACTGATTCCAAATCCATATTATCATATAAAACCAAAACCTATGATATTCAAACTTATAGGCACCCTCTCTACAACGAAATGATCCTAAACAATTTAGCCCCTGTAATGACGTTGAAATGACCAATCACAACACTTATTGCCGAAAACTGAAAAAACAAAATCAGTAAACCAGAATGACAAGCAGATCTATCGATGTGTTTGGCGATTAATTGATTCAACAAATGAAGTTTGTGTTCAGAGAGACAAGCGGGGCATATTTTCTAAGATAGCAAGCAACTGTAATCCTACATCCGGGGAAGCAACAAACTGACTAAGTCGATTGTAATTTCCGCATTGTTAGTGCCCTAAATTTGCATTTGATGAAATTCAAGAAAAAAAATCGGCACGTTTGCGTTTGGGTTGTTCAAGTTGTCAGCGAAAGTGCTTGAAACTTGTGTTTAGCCCTAATTCTTGGAAGGGCAATTGTTGGCCTTATTTCAAGACAAATACTGCTTCTTTCTGCTGATCCCTTGCACCGGATAGGGGAACGAAGAAAATAAGTTGTTTGGTTTCAGAA
This sequence comes from Modiolus philippinarum, assembly GCA_002080025.1. Classification (NCBI taxonomy): domain Eukaryota; kingdom Metazoa; phylum Mollusca; class Bivalvia; order Mytilida; family Modiolidae; genus Modiolus; species Modiolus philippinarum. Next base: position 81,409 of record MJUU01059051.1, on the reverse strand, counting down.
CCGGGCAACATTCTTGAAGTTATCTTGGATGCCTTCAAACCTATTGCGCATGACAAGAAGCCGGCTTAGATGATATGTTTACTTTAGGTTTTGACCGGAAATCCATTTTTTTATGGTTCAAAAGTGATTAAATCAGTGAAAAAGAGTCCATTACGACTGTTTCTTGTCGACAAAAGACATAAACGTTTGCTGAGGTCAATTCTCCATGCCGGGGAACCAAATCTCCAAATGCGGTAATTCGGACCTTTTTTTCAAATTTCTTGTTAGTAAGACAAGAGATGTTCTTAATGGAAAAGTATTTTCTGACTTGTTAAAGGTTGCAACAATCCGATGACACTGAAACAAAATGTCGCAGGCATTTGACCTTGACACTTAGGAAAAAAGGGCGAAAATACGGAGATCTCTCGAAAGCCTGAAACAAATCAACAAAATACCAGAAACAAATTCAATATTGCTGTGTATATGTTCAAGAATAATTATTCAAAAATCGTAACAATATTCAGTGTTATTAAAGAAATATTACGTTTTTCTATTGCACAGTTTCTTTTTTCCATTAAAATATCTTTACACGTGAACATTTTTTTCATTTCTCATTCACTATAAGAAAGAAAGTCTTCTTCTTGACATTCGAAATTATATTTTAGCAAAATTTATATAAAGGCTGGTTCAGAAACAAATCGAGGCTTTATTTCAGTTTTTAATTCAATGACGCTATTGAAGAATCGCATGTTTATGAATTTATTTATTACACATCACTTCCTCATTTTTGTAGCTTAAACTGAATAAATTGGAGAAAATTCCGAAAAAAGATGTGAAATTTGAATAATGTTCAGACGACGCAGAGCAAAGAAAAGCGGCACAGAAGCTGGACCTTTGTAAGTTATTCATTGTTGTTTTTGTTTTTTTGCTACGTAGGAAGTCTTATCACTGTTAAATTTTGTTAAAAAAAGAGAAATTTGAATTGAAGCACGTGTTTTTGTTCAAGACTAATTAAATTGAGCAAAAAAAAAACTTGCATTCTGAATAAATAAATGACAGAACTAGGTTAAGTAATTGTCAACATTTACCATAAAAAATAAGGTTTCAAAATGATCTTTTTTGTAAATTTTGTATATAAATATAACAAAAATCGGGCAACTTTAATGCCTTTTTCTCTCTTGATTAAAAATGACTAAAATTTTGGAATTAGCAGTTTCGGGAATTTGGCATTCTTTCCGGACAAATTCTGACAACAATTTTTTACGTAAAGGTTGTAATAAAATTATAAGTCTTGTTGACAAAACTTTTTGGAAAGTATGAGGTATATCCATTGAAACATAGCAAGTAAAGGTGTTGTCATTCCAAAAACATTTTCTATACCTACTTAAAAGTGTTAATAATAACAAAATAACAAAATAAAGTGGATTTAGAATAACGTTCAAATTCAATCGCAAAAATGATAATAATAGTTTCAGATACCACAAAAAATATCAAAGTGATCCATTTGAACAGTAAACTTACGCCCTAAAAAGGTTAAGCTTATGATTGGTTCACTGGCTTACAGAGACAGCATGGGATAGTAAGAGTTCAGATCTGGATGAACACTTAAAAAGTGACATAGTTGGTTCGCGTGAAAAGTCCGATCGAGTCGGAGTTGAGCTGGCAATATTTGAGAGTAGTCATTAACATAGAGTTTATGTATCTCAGTCCTAAGATAGAACTTCATTTTTTTCGGAGAATAAGAATCGGAGAAAAGTTTCATACTCTTCGTTTAAGAGATAAAAATGAAAATCGAAATATACGGTGAGGTGTAGACATAACCTCTCATAACGTTAACTTGAACCAATCATAAAACCTCCTCTAAGCAAATTTAGAACAGGTCTGCTCTAGAACAGCTCTAAGTCTGCTCTAGAATCCTGACCGCTCTGAAAAGTCATGGTCATAGCTAGAATCCTGACCGTTCTGGTCAGAGCCATGACTGCTCTGACCTGTTCTATCCATGACAGTTTTACCCAAGTCTGTTATAACCATGACCGTTCTACTTATTTGTAAGTCTGTTTCGGCCATGACTGTTCTAAGCTGACCTTTTCTAGCTATGATCGCTCTCACACTAGCTTTTGTAACACCCCTTGCAAATATTCATACAAGTAACGTGTCGAATATACAATGTACACGTATTTCATATATTTCAAGTTTAATTATATTATAAAAACAACAGTAAATAATAAATTGAATAATGAAATGAATTATTTGGATATAAAATTGTAATTTGCTAATAAATGCTCTTATTCAAGGATAATTATTTACTTGTGTTTATCCAGGTAATTAAAAAAGTAAGAGTTATTTCCCCTTTCGAGATATACCCGAAAACTGAGTCGCAATAGTTTCCGTAAATTTATTATTATGAATAAGGGAGACAGCAAATTTAATTATAGGAAAAATGTCAATCAGTACTTTTACTGAAACAAATTGAAAACAACGTCATGACCGTAAAATGAGAAGGTTTGTTATGTTTTTCTAGGACAAAAATATCCATGCCAAGAGCAGACTTGGCAAAAACGGTCATGACGAGAGCAGACTTGACAAGAACGGTCCAGGCAAGAGCAGACTTAGATAGAGCAGTTATGGCCAGAACAGACTTAGGTAGAACGGTCGTGGCTTGAACAGACATGATTCTAGGACCAGGGCAGACAGGATTCTAGGACTGTTCCAAGTCTGTTCCAAGTTAACTTCAAGTTAACTATGAGCTGTTCTCGTGACTGGTCTCAAAGTTAACTTGGACGAAAGGTTATGTCTGCACCCTAATTTTGCAAAACCATAGCTGACATTCATTAAAAGTTATACGCGATTCACAGATGGATCACATGCCATCATTATCTTTTTTACTACTTGCTTGCTTTACAAATGCTTATATATATACATATATATAATAAACATTGCCTGATCTGGCAAAATTATTGCAAGGATTTAAAAAAAAAAAAAAAAAACATTTTGCATATATTTGATGATAAATTTTTTTAACGTAGAGAACAAATACAATAATTTTGAAACGAAATTAATGAAAAAAAAATCACACTAAGGTATAGAATTTCTAAAATATAACAGTAAAATTGACCATCTACATGTATTTTATGTTGTTCGTGAAAACAGGAAGAAGAGAAGACCTGATGCAGCTGAGAAATCATTAACAGAGAATGAAAAATTGTAGGTTTTATATTTGAAAAAAAGCAAAAACAGATAATACGACAATACAATCAACAAGTCATCAGTTTTATAACTGTACCTTTTTTTGTTAGTATTTTTAATACTTTTTTTTGCTTATTTTACGTTGTTTTTTTCTAATAAGCATTTTCTTTTTTTATTTGATTCTTTTCTGTTCTATTTGAAAAAAAAAGAAAAAAAAATACTCTCCTTTTAAATGCTTACATTGTTTAACACATCGCTTACAATGTTTAACACATCATTTCCGGTTAAAATGGCCACCTACAGGAGACGTACACCCACTTTCGGTCTACAACTTTGGACACTCCCACGTCCGATAGAGTTCAAAATATTATTTTAAAGCATTACAATATAAGGATGCCAATACTTAAACCACTAAGGAAAATAACGTGGACATTTTTATACGAACTTTAATATGCGTGAGACATAACGCATCTCCTGCTTTGCATGGACCATCCTAGGTCAAAGTCCTAGATGAGAACAAAAGAAGTCAGATAAGATTCACAGCAAGATTTACTCTAACTGAAATAATTCAGTAAGAAGTTGCTATACCATTGCATTATTTAACTACATTGTAACTCATGATGGCGACCTTAAGACTAAGAATGGTTAACTTCAAGCGTTCACCTTCATTTCCCCGAGAGGGTAGATTTCTTGTCATTATAAAACAGGGTTAAATAAGTCCTCGTATTCGGAGGATGCTCTAGGACTTTGTATTAGTTAAGATAAATATATACGCCGAATATATATATATGGGCAGAATGAATGGTATTACCAAGGAATGGGATATTCACAATCAGAATGTTATATAATTACTAATACGTTTGTCATTCAGCTTAGTTTAAATTGCCCGTATTCAAGAAAAAGTTCTAATTATGAAACCGAATTTTATGTATAAAAGTTTGTTTTTCATTTCGAATTTACTGGGATATATGATTTATAAGTATGTTATGCAATATGGGTCAATAAGTCAAAGAACGTCATCAATGTATCGAAAAATGAAATTAAAATTTAGCTATGTGTTCTCATCTGATAAGATCGGGAGATTTTTATAATTTTTGCTTAAAGATTGCAAAAGTAGATCAGAAAGTAAGGTTGTTAAATAGATGCCCATTAATATACCAATTGCATTTCACCAATCAATCCAACTCGCCTGGTTCATTATCAAAAAGTTCAAGCAAACAATAGCTTCACCAAAAACACTTGTAAATACCTTGGACTATTCCATCTTTCTTTTGTCCTTCCATTGATTCTCTCGATTTCGAAGCACTTTAACTGATAATTTACCTCAAATTTTTTACTTACCCCGAATTATTTACCTCATTTATTTTTATGCATATTTATTCACACATATGCTGACTTCTGTTATGTTTCACCTAAATATTAGATGAAGTTTAAGTTTCATGTGTGAAAATTTTCCCCTGTCCAAGGATCGAACCTGCGCTACCTTTCTGTAATATCAAGGTGATCAAACGACCTTTTTAGCTGCGCGCTCAGGCATCTTGACCACTCCTTTTGTAACGAAGCATTTTAATTCAATTAATTACTCTGAAACATACTTTATCTAAAATTACTTTATCATTCTATACAGAATTATGTCAATTTGACAATATATTGGTACATTAATCAACTATTTATAACTTGTTTAATTCCAGTCGATATTCAGATAATAGCAAGACCTTTAACTTGGACTATATGTTGTAAATAAATAACAATAGTATTCGTCCAAGTTAACTTCAATTTGACATTGAAACAGATCTAAGTTGACTTGAAGTTAACTAAGAGCAGTCCAGAACCGGTAATAAATTATGACTGCTCTAAATGAAATAAGAGCCGTTCTAGGAGCAGTCAAAATTGGTTCTACATGGAACTGTTCTTTAAAAAAAGTTCTAAAAGTGGTCATAAAAATGGTCACTCTAGAGCAGTTCTAAAAGGGGTCAAACGTGTGTTAGAATAGTCCCCAATGGGTCATGATAAGGTCTGTCTTTGTGACGATCGGACTTCATTATTCAGTATTGAATACACAAATTTTCGCTTTCCCTATATGATAGTAAAAACTTTATAATTGCAGGCATCGATAATACAGAACTTGTCCCCTTTTCATTTTCTATGTTTAAGTGGGCCCTTTAGTCAAATTACAGAAATTTTCAAGATTGCAGGAATCGATATTTTATCGATGCAGAAATTGTCCTGTTTTGCGATATGTTTTCAGTAAAATTACAGGAAGTTTCAAGAAAGCAGACGTCGATGTTATATCGAATATAGAAATTGTTCATTTTGTAATATGTTTTTATTCAAATTATAGGTAGGTTCATAATTGCGGATATCGATATTATTTCGATTGCCGAATATATCATGTAGTATCTCTTTCTGCCATATGTTTCAATCATATTACAGGAAGTTTCATGATTGCGTCATCGATATTACATTGTATATTAAATTCATAAATTGTCCCTTTTGCCATATGTTAATGTCATATTATAGGAAGTTTCATGATTGATGGCATTGTTATTATATCATTACAGAGAATATCCTTTTTGCCATATGTTTAAGTCAAAATACAGGAAGTTTCAAGATTACGGGCATCAATATTGTCCCCTTTGATATTTGTTTTGGTGAAAATACAGAAAGTGCCATGATTGCAGGCATAGTTATATGTCCCTTTTTCCATATAGTTATAGAAAAATAACTGGAAGTTTCATGATTGTGTGTATTAATATTTTTATCGATTGCAGATAATGTCTATTTGTTATATGTTTTTAGTAAAATTACAGGAAATTTCATAACTGGGAACATTCAATATTATATAGAGATTAATACATGGCCTTTTCCATATCAGCACGGTTCTCATCCCTCGACCCATATCAGCCCTGCTTAATCAGGAGTTATAATCACACCCGGGCTGAAATAGCTATATCACTTGGCTGATATGGATTTTCAAAACGAGGCGGTCTGATATGGCCATATCGGACTGGGTATGTGATATGGACTGTTAGCTTCCAGCTTTATTACACACACACACACANCACATATATATATATATATATATATATATATATATACACAACAGAACACATCTTCGTTAAGTATGTAATAAATACCTTTATAACTGCAGACTGAAAGCCATGTGTGTCATAGCATTACAAACATGAATTATAAACAAAATAAACATATAATTAGCATATAATTAAATCAAGTTGAATAAAATTATGACTGTGATGCGTCTTCTTCTCTCAGTTTTAATGACTGTTTATAAATAACGTTACAGTCTTAAATTGTTATTTTTCTAAGTATGGTACTGAAATATATCTGTTGTTTGCATTTCATGTGTAATCAAAGGAAAAGTGATACTCATCTTCTGATATGTTGCAAACGGAGCATAATCTTTGATCTCTTGGGATTTTCATATATCTTCCTATTACAAATAAGAGTTTATGTTCGCTTATCCTAAATTTTGTAAGAATAATTCGTTCATTTTTATCTGGATGTGACAAGTAATATTCCATTTCTATTTCATTTTAATTTAGATATTTATATAAAATATTTGATCTTTTTCCTCTAATCCATTTTAATAATAAAATAAGAGTTTTGTTAAAGTCTTTTGATATTTTTTTTATAATATTTTTGTATTTATTACATCTTTAATAGTTTGACATTTCTCTATTGGTTCAATATCAAAACCTATTTCTGATGTAAATTTTTAGCATATGTAAACTAAAGATATGTTCCGTCATTGTCCAGACTTCGACTTTAGAGAAAAACTTCTTTTAAGAGTGGGTTGATGTATTTACTTTGAAGTCTCAAAAGATATTTTGGCTTTGATAAAAGATTCTATTGGTAATCTACCAAGTTCTGCTGTAGTAGTTAAATTTGAAGAGGATTTTTAAACACCAAGTGTGTTTTTACTAAAGCCAAAATGTTTTTTTTTCTATATCAGTCTTGTCAATAAAATTTTATTGATCATCTTCAGATTTACTTTTTCTGCACGGTATCTGGCTCTAAATAATTTAAGGTAGGAGTCAGTGTAGCTTATTTCAGAGTTGTAGGTTCAGATTGGTTTGACTAAAGGATCAAACAAGTTACATGCTACATAAACTAAACTTTGGCCAAAATTAGATTGTATGATTTTATTGAGAATAATACTTTTTAAGTTTTTTTTTGACAATTCTAAATTACTGTTCAGCAGACTTCGATTGTTACTTATCATACATCCTAGATATACTTGTTTTTTAACATTTTCAAGGAGGTTATTCTTAAATTTAACAAATGGATTCTGAAGTTTTACACAATTATGTTGAAGAATCATAGTCTTAGGTTTGTTAACATTAACACTCAGCTGCCATTTATCACAATATTCTGAGATGTTATCTAGACTTTTTGCAAACGTTTCTTACTTTTAGAAAGGATAATGGTATCATCAGCAAAAAGCAAATACCTATCTTTGACTCCATAAGTTTAAATCGATCACTAGAATTTTGTTCAAAAATTGTTCCAATGTCATTAATGAATATGTTGAAAAGAATAGATTTAAAGAAATCTCCTTGTCATACACATTTGTTCACACAAAAGAAATCAGATTGCACATTTTGGTGTTTAAATATATTTTCAAATATTGTTCAATTTTTTTTCCAATTGCAAGTTTGTATA
>MJUU01059051.1:57322-73551 GCA_002080025.1 Modiolus philippinarum | reverse complement strand
ATATATATATATATATATATATATATATATATAATGCAGAAAATGTTTCTTTTGCCATGTGTTTTCTAGAAAGTTTAACAGATCTTGAATGCAGAAAAAGCCATATTTGCTAATGTTTTTACAGGACGCAAAAGGGCATACTGGAAAAGTTACCTTTGCTTTATGCTGTGGTCAAAATACAGGATCCGTGATTTCAGTATTCGAAGCATGAATACGATATCAAATACAGAAGTATTTTGGTCAATTTTCATGCATTGTGTCGATAATGAATACAGAGAGAAAAAACCCAAGGTTACCAACTGAAAGTTTGTATCCTTATTTTTTTATAAAAAAATTTAACATGTCAATATATTATGACGAATTTTAATTTTAATTTTAATTTCTTAGCAATTATTACTTTTAGAAAATCACCTGACCATGATTGCTTTGAGAACAGTTTATGACCGGTATTAGAACTGTTCTTGACCGTTTTTTATCTGATCTTGACGATGACAGATTTTAGAACCAAATTCTACACGTTGACTGCTTTTATGACTGCTTTTAGAACTGTTCTAGAGCCGTTCTAGAATTATTCTAAATCAACTGTGAGCAGTCATTAGAAAATTTCCAAGTTAACTTCGTGAGAGATTATGACTGCACCCAACTGCACCCAGCTGTATAGCAAGTGATCTTTTTCAATGTTTAAACGGAAGCAAAAAGCATTTCCCTCAAATACAAAAACAAAACTTAATAATAAACAAATGTTATATCTGGGCAGTTAGACTATTGAATTGAAATTTGATTAAAAGACTGAACATCCAATTAATTTTCTGATTTCTGATTGCAATTTGTAAGATGAATAACATTATTTATGGTATAATGTTGTTACATTTGAAATAATTACTGTTCATGTATATCTTCAAGTTGTAGATCACATGGCATTAGATTTATCAGAGATAGCATGCGGCGTCTTACAGAAAAAATGTAAGTTTTATGTACGTTTATCTATGGATGAAAACAAAAAATATTTATCGTAAAGTATAAATATCTGCCAGGCATGTGTCATTTAATTTTAAATCCATTTCATTGTTTGGTAATGAAAAAGTTTGATTTAATTACAATAATTACAGGTAAAAGCAAAGTTACTGAAACCGTGTAGCTATAGTTTGGTATAAAAATGGTGGGCATCCGTAACATCAAAACGCTCAACACTTATAAAGGAAGACACGATGTTGACATTTTATTGATGTATTACTTTGCTCTGAACAATAACAGCCAAAAAATGCATCAACCAATGTCTCAAATGTTTGTATTTTTAAAACAAATATCAGTTTCTGACAGAAAGCAGGTAAGCGCATTTTGTAACCAACGAAGTGTTTGATAGGGAACGCTTTTGATCATAAATGTGTGATGAAGAAATATGTAATACAAGTGTAACTATGATAAACATTAGCTTTACAATATTTTTGTAACAGTGCACTGTTATCACATGGAAATATATGCCTCTGGAAAATCCTTGTATGTTATTCCAAAAAATGTAACACAAATTATTCCATGTCATAAATATTGTATGAGGGGAGCTTTAAAATAACATATTCAGCAATTTCTTGCAGCTGAATTTCGAAGGCATAAATCAAAACCTTACCTCTAGAAGAAAGGCTTTTTCTCTTAATATTTGGTTTGCAACTTCCTCTGAAAGCTTTCCGGGTGTCGAATTTGTAGACATTCTTGATATTCCCCTGTGGGCAATGTTTTAAAACTAACCTTGCTTCAAGAATTACGTTGTTAATTGCTAGGGTGTTCATATTTTGTATGCGTTTTTCTTGTGATGAGAGCTTTCCGTTGATATCATAATTTTATAAATTTTAATCGTGACTATGCCGTTCGGGCAATTTTTTGTAAAAAGAACTTTGACCTGGTTTCCAGAATTAAGTTCATTGTGGTAAGATGATAATGTTTAGTATGCAACTTTCTTGCAATGAGATCCTTCTTGTGGTACCATATTATTAGACATTTTGACATTAACCTTGCCCTGACAGCAATCTTTATAAAAACTGAAACCTTGCTTCTAGATGAGAGACATTCAATGATAGCGTTTTTATATTTGACATGTGACTTTATAATGATAAGAGATTTCTGGTGGCTTCGTGTTTGTAAACATTTTGACGTTGACCTTTCCCTGAGGGCAAATTAAAAAAAAAACTTTGATCTGGCCTTTTGAAGTTGGTTATTCAATCATTTTGGTTTGTGTGTTCCCTTAGGTAAGAGCTTTCTTGCAGTACCAAAATTGTGGACATTTTGACTTTGGTATTGGCCCGAAAGCAATTTTTAAAAACGTCAACCCTGCTTCATTGGAATTGAGTAACTATTTGGTATGAGACTTCCCTATATCATATTTAAGAATTGTTAAAACTTTCAATTATGAAAATGTACAGCTTTCAAATTTACTGTGCATTGAGGTCACTCTTATCCCAAGCGAGCTATATTGACTTCTTATAACTCTTGTTATGACTTCTGTATAGTAGCCTCTTATCCCCAGCGAGTTAAGTTGTCTTCTGATAAATCTTGTTATGACTTCTGGATAGTAGTATAAGCGTTTCGTATTTATATTAAGAAAGAATTATATTTTGAAGATAGATGACTCAAATTTGCCATTTGGACGTAAACCAAGAAAAAAACCGAAAACACAACCAAAATTTTATAAAGAAGTCTTATGTAATCAGCTTAAATAAATAATGTGCAATTCCAAAAATTTCGCACACTAGTTCTTAATTTCCGTGTTTGGATAAATCATATTATTAATTGTGACATATTACTGAAATTCAAACATTTACAGTTTATTTGATATCTCTTCACATTGTAGAGAAGATGAGTTGCTTGGAGATAGATCTCGGTTATATGACATTCCGTAAGTTTTTATGCAATAATGTAATAGGCAATGAAAGAATATAGAGACAGTACACATAAGACAAATAGAAAAAAGAAGGGAAACGGGGAATGCGTCAAAGAGACAACGACCCAAAGGGGAGAAATAACAACTCAAAGCAACAATAAGATCTTCAATTAACCGTGAGGAAACCCAACACCCAACGTCAGGTCGGAGTGTCTTTCCAAAAACATGGTAAAACTAAGATGAAACAACGTTTTTATTGTTGTTGTCATTGAAAAAAATATGATTTCCTGCTTGTGACGGGCATATTAATAAAGACACCATCTTAAATTAAGGGGTACTCTGACAAAGTTGATACAGAAAGGGTTTAACAGAGCACGTCAGTTCACCAGAGACGAGTTCCTTTAATATAAAGATAAGTAGGTCAATAAAAGAGTTCCTTTGGTTTACATGTATCATCCTTCACTGGCAAATGTTTCGAGCTTGGGCCGACATCAATGGGATAAAACTGAAAAATGCAAAAATCCTATATGTTCCCTGAACAACCAATTATTACCTTCAGACGATAAAAAGCATTAAGTGTACTTTGGTCCAAGCAAACCTTGCTTTTAACCCGTCACAACTTGGCCAATGCAAATGTTGCGACGATAAATGATGCAAGGGTTGTCAGCATATACTAAAAGAAGCATTCAGTAGCACAGTACAGCTAACTTATACAAGTTGATTTGCAATGTAAATTGAATGACACCTAGCGTCTAAAACCTCATTGACTACCAGGCGTGTGGTATTCAGTCAACATTTCAAATAACCTGGGCATTTTGGGAAAAATTTTCAAGGTCAACAGTAATTGGTATCATTAATCATGAGTCGTATTGAATCGATCAATAGAGAAAGCTTCTGGCCTAGAGAGTTATGCATATTAAACACGGATATCATCGTATAAGAGGCCACATTTCCGGTCCCTACCTATTTCTCCCTTTTTCCATTGGCAGTGAAAACCCGTTACCCTTTTGCTAATAATATTTTAATTGATTCACTTGTTCTCGTTCTGTTATAGCTGAAATTTTGCCCATTGGACGGCAATGTGTATGAATTATTATCCTGGACAGTCTATGTAGCTCACATATATTTTACAATACATTATCATCTCAATCAGAGACTGGCCATGACAAAGTAGTAGTTAAAGAAGAATATTCGTCATTTTATCAATTTTGGTCTTTTATTGCCTACATTTTTGTATAACAACTTTATGTTGATATTGTGCGTCACTTTATATCTATACTTCATGACAGCTGGTAAGGACTACGCTCCCATACATCATATACTTCGTCACAGGCCTAGATAAAACCTAAGATGAGGTATCACCCGGTTACCAAAAGCTATATTTTTATAAAGACTAAGTGGCGAGAGATCTTGTGCGTTGCAGGAAGTTCAGGCGATGTTGCTGTATATGTCAAAAAAATGTTCTTGTCACACAGTTTTTCTAAACAACAGTTTTACAAAGAATATATAGAGAACTCTGAGAACATGCATTCTGTTAAGCTATCACATGGAATAACTACTAGACATTTTTTCTTATTTTTCAAAAGTTAAAAGAAATAAACTAACTAAACTGAATCAAAAATATGTATATGTAACTTCTTGATTAAGATATATTTTTGTAGATTACGAAAATTACGGGAAAGGTTAGCTTATGACGTTTGAAATTTGTTAATTGATTAATTATGACATCACATTGAAAAGGCCGAGAAAAGAACATTCCTGTTAAAAATCAAGATAATTCCGCACCCGACTCTGGTTTTGAAATACAAACCAATCGAATGTGCCTTGTATAAGTGTTGATCTACCTTAAGCGCATGTGAGAACAAAGAACATCTGACACAAGATTACAAAATCCTTTCAAGCATATAACACAGATTGTTAGGGAGATAAACAGGTTATACGCTGACTGATATTTTTTGACAGTTTAATATATAGAAGCTGTCTAAAATATCAGTAACTATCCTCAGACAATAATTCAGTGATATGAAATGCAATGTCCTTAAGACATCCCTTGTGATTGGGGCATGTCAGTGTATTTTGCAGCCATTTTTGGTGTTTTCTGTACACATGTACATCAAAACACAATTTGTCATGCGACTTGGGTATTTTTGTATTTTGAAACTTCTTGGTCAATGCCACTGCTGGTTGACCAGAGATGCCAGAAGGTATTCACCAGCCCAATAGTCAGACTTGTGTACTTGCGTTTTAAAGAGATTTACTGTTTTCATCAAATTCCTAACCCCTTAAAATTACTTAGGCTTCATTTAGTGCATGACACTCAATGGATGTCCCGTGTACAAGTTTTGGCCTCCTATTTCGATAGTTTTGGTAATGAGTATTTCTTAAATATGTCAATCAAATGCTGCTTATTAGAGGTTACTTCTTGTAATAACGTGTACAGCATAACACAATTGCTGATTATGATTCAAATTGGGCATCTGTGTGCATTTTCAATCAACTAGTTCGATGTACCTTCTGGTTGAAAAGAGGTCACTGAAGATATATCTTCCCTAACGATCAGACTTTTCTGTAATAAAAAGCCGACCTTTCAATTTGAAACTTCTTAAACATTGAAGCGTCATTAAACTCAGTACATGTCCTTGGTACATGATTTTGGCCTCTTCTTTCAATAGTTTTGAAATGATTACTTCTTTCTGATAAGTTTTGGATAATTTGATTTAAAGCTGCAGATAATAGGTTACTCCTTGAAACTTATAGTCCTTGAAACCTTGAATACAGAAAATTAAAATTTACTGTTTGTATGTTTTTATTCTGTTATCTTTTAATCTAAATAAAAAAAATATGTGTACTAGGCGATTTCTCGCCATATTTCCTTAAACCTTAAAATAAGATTTAGAAAATCAGTCATAAATATACATACTAACTAAATATACCAGCTGCTCAATTTTCTTTTATATGACACCAAAGACCACTATCTTTGTAACTGTAGCATTTCAGTTCATTTATGACACGTTTTCATTATAAATACAGCGTTTAACTCGAAATTAGGTTGTAGCAATATTACAATATACATTTTGTTTCCCTTTCTGTAGAAAAAATGAAAAAAGTAAACTAAAGAAGGAATTTGTGGAAACGGAGTCGATTTTCGCAAGACTTAAAAGGAAAAAAAATCACAAAGCAGATGAGATAAAAGATTTACAAGTCAGGTAATGGTAAAATAATTTCAACCTTGATTGTTACTTAAAGATAACAAAGACACATACAATTTTTTTGCTTATGCATTAAGAAGTGTTTACATTTCATTTCCCACTCACATTATCTCTCATTAACGAGAGACAAAACTATTTGATCTTACATATATGGCACGCGATAGTTACAAAAATGCGGTATACCTAGTATTTCGAACGGAAACTAGGGGTTTCGTGCGAAATACTAGGTATACCGCAGGTTAACCATGGGTTTCCGATCGGTATACATAGTTTTCGGCGAAAACCCTAGTTTTCGATTAAAATTGAACGGAAACTAGGGGTTTGCGGCGGAAACCCATAGTTTCCGATCGGTATCGTTAATTTGAGTTTAAAGCGAAAACGCTATGCATAGTTTTAGCCAATGAGAAACGAGAAACGGAAATCGCTATTTGATATTTAACGTTCGTCCAATCAGAAACGGAAAATGGTATTCAGGGTTTAATTAAACCAATCAAAATCGTTTTTTTTTCTGTTTTTCGCTTATATTTCTCTCTTTTTTATTCAAATTTCGTATCTTTTATTTATTTTATATATTTTGATATTATAAATCAATTATCAAATAGAGTTGTACACATTTAGGTGCGAATGGATATCAGATTCGCGAGTCCTGAGAGGATTCGAACTCGACTGTCTAAATTCACCTTCACCAGTTAAAAGTTGTGAAATATCGCCGTTTTAGACTTAGTTTTAAAAGAATATTCAATTTAACTAATCTATAGAGCAAAGATTTTTATTTTCATATAATTGGATGTGTACTGTGTTTCGAAATTAAAAAAAATCATGAGATTTTGTACGAAAAATAAATAATTTGATAAAAAGTTGAAAAAAACCCCAACAACTCGGTCTTATAAATGATCAAAACAATTCAGTAATTTAAAACTTTTACTTCATCATATCCTTTCGCGAATTATAAAACTCCTTCGAAAGGATATTATGATGTTAAATTTTCAAAACACTGATTTTTTTTCGTCATTTTTATAGACTTAGTTTAAACCGCCGTTTCAAAATCTTACTTTTCATACCTTTTCTATGCTAAATTTGATGATTTTTGTATTTTGCAACATTTCAAACTTCTTTGCAAGGATATAATTAAGTAAATTTTTCAAAACACTTACCTTTTTTTGACATTTTTTAAAGAGTTAGTATAAACCGTCGACTAAAAATTTTACTTTTCATATCTTTTTAATGCTAAAATTCATCAAGTTTTGGGTTTGGGAATTATAAAACTCCTCTCAAAGGATACTATGGTGTAAAATTTTCAAAACCCTGAATTGTTTTTGTCGTTTTTAAAGACTGAGTTTAAACCAATGATTAAAAAAAATTACCTTTTTGTCTATTCTATGCTAAATTTCATATTTTTGTTTATTTGGCAACATATCAAACTCTTTCGAAAGGATATCATTAAGTAAAATTTTCAAAACACTTTATTGTTTTTGTCATTTTTAAAGAGTAAGTTTAAACCGTAAACTTAAAATTATACTTTTCATACCTCTTAAATGCTAAAATTCATGAAATTTTTAACTTCCAAATTATATAACTCCTCGGAAAGGATATAGTCCATGGGCTGGAATAACCCCCCGTGCACCCCCCCACTTATGATCCCCACCCATATTTTTCGGTCCTGCTATATCCCCTCTTCAAAATTAAACATGTTAACATGAGCATAACCTGCACGCAATATTGGAACAGGCCCCCTTTTTAGACCCACCCAACGAAATTTTGGTAAATTTCGTTTTTTATCAAAGTTTTTCTTTCAATTGCTTCAAATTGCGGATTGGTGCCTCTCAGTTATTAAAAAATGGTATAGAATGATAGCCTGTGGTATTAGCTTTACAAATATTCCACATAAGTACCATTTCTATACCCAATACGTTATAAAAATTAAAAAATCTTACCCCTACCCCTTCTATATGTTGACGTAAATTATAAGATTTTTCTCGAAATTGTGTAAGTTCAATGGTCCTTAGAAACCAGTATGTTGTTCATTTCATAACTCTTGGAATTGTTTTTAGTCTTTTAATGTCATTCCTTAAATTTAAGCATGTTAACATAATGTTTATATGTTTTCAATGACCAAGCTATCACTTTTAAATAGACAAATAAAACACATCTTTCGTTTTATTTTCGTTTTCGACAAAGTTTTGTCTCTTTTTTACCACATCTTATTAATGAGTGGTTCAAATTCAAGAAAGGATGGAATAAAATGGAAGTACATAGTGTTTTCTTTACAACTGGTACACATTATGGCAGTTTTGGAGTATTATAAACTTCCTAGATCCGTAAAACTTACCCCTACCCCAACAAATTTACTCTTAAATTGTCAATATTTTGTCTATGATCGCATAAAAATTACCAGAACACGCAAATTGTGTGTTGTATATGACAAGGTTGCGTGAATTATATTGTGATTTCGTATTTCAACAGCTATTTGTTGACTTAAACTCGATATTTTGCCCGAAATTTATGAAAAATGGGCATTTTCTACATTTCAGATTTATCGAAAGTTCACTGTTAAATCGTTATACATTCAAAATATGGATGATATATCTGAAGATATGACAATTATTTGTTCTTATGGATATATAAGTTGTCTTAAAAAATTGCTTAGAAAAACAAGGAGTGTTTAATGTGACTCTGAATACCAAAAATATTACCCCTACCCCGACAAATTTTCCCTAAAATTTTCAATTTTTTCTCTATGTTCGCATAAAAATAACCAGAACACGCAAAATGTGTATTGTATATGACAAAGTTGCATGAATAACTTAATGATTTGCTATATTAACAGCCATTTGTCGACTTAAACTCAATATTTTTCCCAAAATTAATGAAAAATGGGAATTTTCAACATTTCAGATTTGTCCAAAGTCCACTGTTAAATCGTTAAACATGTCAAATCCAGAGGTTTTATCTGCCGATTTGCCATCTAATTGATCTAAGCAATATATTCGTTGTCTTAAAAAATTGCTTAGAAAAACAAGGAGTGTTTAATGTGACTCTGAATACCAAAGATATTACCCCTACCCCAACAAATTTTCCCTAAAATTGTCAATTTTTTGTGTATGTTCGCATAAAATTAACTCAAACACGCAAAATGCGTAATCAGTATGACAATAATGACAATAATGCACGAACTGCATCACGATTTGATATTTTAACAGCCATTTGTTGACTTAAACTCAACATCGTGTCCGAAATTGAGGAAAAATGGGAATTTTAAACATTTCAGATTTGGTCTAAGTTCACTGTAAACCCGTTATATATTGCAAGTCTGGAGGATATATCTGCTGATGTGCCAATTAATTGTTTGAAGGGATACATTAGTTGTCTAAAAACAGTCTTTAGAAAATCAAGGAGTATTTAATGTGACTCTGAATACCGAAAATCTTACCCCTACCCCAACAAATTTTCCCTAAAATTGTCAATTTTATGTACATTTTGTTTGTATTTGTTCGCATAATTTTACAAGAACACGAATAATGTGTGTAATATATGACAATGTTGCATGAATAACATCATGAATTGGTATTTTAACAGCTATTTGTTGACTTAAACTCAATATTTTGCCGCAAATTGATGAAAAATAAGGATTTTCTGTATTTCAGATTTGTCCAACGTTCACTGTTAAGTCGTAATATATGTCAAATTTGGAGGTTACTTCGGCAGATTTTTTGTGATACATAAGTTGTCTTAAAACATAGTTTAGAAAAACAAAGAGTGTTAAATGTGACTCTAAATATTTTACGAAAGGATATGGAGTAAATGAACATGAGACCATAACACATATGTTAACTCCAACTGCACTAATTTTAATGAGCTGTATGGCCTAAATACCTAAAATCTTACCCCTACCTCAACATATTCACCCTAAAATAGTCAATTTTTTGGTCTATATTCGCATTAAAATAACCAAAACACGCAAAGTCTGCATTGGATATAACAATGTTGCATTAATTTTTTCATAATTTGTCATTTTAAGTCCCACTTGTCAGAGGAAACTCAATATTTGGTACAAAATTGATGAGAAATCGGAGTTTTCAGCATTTCAGATTTGTCCAAAATTTACCTTTAAATAGTTATATGTGGCGAATCTGGAAGATTTATCTGCTGGTATGCCAATTCATTGTTCTTGAGGATATATAAATTATCTTAAAACAATTTGTAGAAAAACCAGGGGTGTAAATGTAACTCTAAATACCGAAAATTTTACCCCTACCCCAAGAAAATGGTGCTAAAAAATGCCAAAAATATGCCTGTCTGTAATTATATATGAACAAAACATACTAATATTTTTACTTTTTAAAACTGCATTTGATTTATCGCAATATGCAATTTCAACGCAGAAAATTTAAGGTAGAATTGAATATTTTGGGCCATTTTCGATAAAAATGTTAATCGGAATTCTACAAAAATTAAAGTTTAATTGATGTATAACTGCCCATATACCACGTGCATGATTCTATTTTTTATATATGGGAGTCCCGGTGCATTTTTGTGTTTGAAATGTTATATTATTGGACCTTTATACAATGTTGAAGCTTTTCAAGCTGAATAATGTTTGCAATTTATGAGAGTTTAGTTAGTCTAAAATGTTCAAAAGCATATATTCTAATAGTTTATTTAGTAAAAGGATATTTTATCAACATTTTTACGTTATATACTAAATTCGTGAAGTTTTTACATCTCTTAGTTAAATTAGCAATAATTCTGAAAAACGGAAAATTCCCATTTTTCATAAAATTTCGAGCAGAAGGGCCAAAAAATGACCCCGTAAAAAAATTAATTCTACTTAAATGGGCTTCTGCATGTCAACTTTAGTGAAATACACTCAATAATTTGCATAAGACATGATCTTTTTATCATTTGGAACCCAAAGATTTTGAATTTTCACTTAATTTTAAGGGGAAGGGGTGATAATTTTGTCATTTTTGATCCCGCAATAAGTCTGACTCTGAATTTTTTTCACATAATTTGTTGCTTACATGTTATAAATCATTATTGCATTGGCAATTATTAGATAGATATTCAAATTTATACGACCCATAAGTAAGAAAGTCGAAATTTTTTTTTACCGAAAATCAAAATTTTAAGGACTTTAATGGTTTTATTTTTCAACATTGTATCACAACTGATAATTGAGGCATAAAAACTAGATCAAATGATGAAATTTATTCATCAGAAAGGAATTTAATCGCAATTTTTTGCAGGGGGAGGGGTATATTTTTTGCATCACCATATTATAAAAATGGCGTAATGTGCCCAAACTTGTGTTCATTGTAAAGTATATTAAATAAGCTTCAATTTGATACCAAATTTCAACACATCTAACTTATCTACATAAAAATTATCGAGCCTAGAAGATAAAATTAAGATTAAAACTAAAATACAAGAATTTTGAGTGGTGTACTATAAAAGAGGCCCTATACTGTCTATGCGTGCAGGTTATGTTCGTGTTAACATGTTTTATTTTGAAGAGGGGATACTGCTTATCAAATAACTTATTTTTCATACCAAATTTCATGATTTTTTTTTTTAAATTTCGAAACAGAGTACACATCCAGTTATATGAAAATAAAAATCTTTGCTCTAGAGATTAGTTAAATTGAATATTCTTTTTAGACTAAGTCTAAAACGGCGATATTTCACAACTTTTACCTGGTGAAGGTGAATATAGACTGTCGAGATCGAATTCTCTCAGGACCCGATAATCTGATATCCATTCGCACCTAAATTTGTCAAAGGTACAACTCTATTTGATAATTAATTCATAATATCAAAATATATAAAATAAATAAAAGATGCGAAATTTGAAAAAAAGGAGAGAAATATAAGCGATAAACAGAAAAAAAAAGATTCTGTTTGGTTTGATTAAATCCTGAATACCGTTTTCCGTTTCTGATTGGACGAACGTTAAATATCAAATAGCGATTTCCGTTTCTCGTTTCTCATTGGCTAAAACTGTGAATAGCGTTTTCGCTTTAAACTCGAATTAACGATACTGATCGGAATTATGGGTTTCCGTCGCAAACCTCTAGTTTCCGATTAATTTCAATTGAAAACTAGGGTTTTCGTCGAAAACTATGTATACCGATCGGAAACCCATAGTTAACGTGCGGTATACCTAGTATTTCGCACGAAAACCCGTTGTTTCCGTTCGAAATACTAGGTATACCTCATTTTTGTTACTTTCGCGTGCCATATACATAGTCCTTTTTAAATAGCAAGTGCTTATAGATGGTGCTATCACGAAGAATACAAAAATATGACTCAAGAAGACGTCTGGCGTCTTACTGGAGGAATGAGAACCGGAGTTAAATCCGTTATTCATATATATGTGGTGGTACACTCGATACCTTTGTATGGACTATTGAGTTGATAAATAAACAAAAAAGTGGCAATTTCAAAGTAAAACAGTTACTTAAAACTGACTTGTTTTACTGTAAAAAATGCATTGTGATACTCTAGTATGACACTTACCTAATTCAGGCACCTTTTTACATTGTTTTGCTTTGTTACAGTCCATGTTATATTCTTACAGGTTATTCTTAGTTTTTGAAATAATGTTTTCCTTTCTATACTGGTCGCATTCTTGGTCAATGGACAAAACGCAGGGGTGCATAATTTTTTACTTGGCATATACTTCTTAGTTACCATATTAATTTGGTTAAACTAAATCACAGATTTGCATGCATATATACGCGATAAAGTGGGCTGTATAAATTCAATATTTACCTGCACACTGATTGTAACAGGGATGCAAATTACCAGGGCCCATAAGCCAAAGGCCCATAAAATTTGACATGGGCTACTACAATTTTAAAACCAGAAGTCCAGATTGTTTCCAAAATATCCTGAAACTTTGGTTGACAATATAAGGCTAGTAAAATATTGGCTGGACTCATTATTTTGTTTGGCAGGGGCCCTGATAGACACTTCGCAAATAATATAACTTTTCCCTGTGTAATAAAAATTTTGAGTTCAGGGTATGATCTTGATTAATTTCATGGATATGGGTCTATATGGGTCAATCATCCTGTGAAGTTTGGTGAAGATCCGACCATTAGTTTCTGAGAAAAATTTGGCGGAAAGAGAAGAAGAAGAACAAGAATAATAATAATTTAGTAAAAACCATAAGTCTTCCCAAACTTCGTTTGGCAGACTTAATAATAATAATAATAATAAGAAACGCAACAAAAACAATAAGTCTCCCAACTTAGTTTGGGAGACTTAATAATAAGAATTGAGTAAAAACAATAAGTCTCCCAAAACTTCGTTTGGGAGACTTAATAAGAAACGTAATAAAAACAATTAGTTTCCATACTTCATTTAGGAGACTTAATTATAATTATAAGAAACGAAGTAAAAACATTAAGTCTCCCAACTTCGTTTGGGAGACATAATAAATAATGCAACCTCTTTCATTGATGGAGCGATCGCTCTTTTCATTGAAACAAGTTAAATAATAAATGTGTTTTAACCAGGCACAGAATATCATTTACCATTTTCATATTGAATTTGTATGATTTTAAGAACAATGATTAAGTTTTACCCTCTCGAAACTGCATGATTACTTGGGATGGACTAATAAATCTTGAGAATTGAAATAAAAAGAGAACGCCAAGAATGGAACATATACCGGTTTTTCATTTACAAACAAGAACACTAGATAAAGAAAATTCAGATAAGCAATCAAAATATTTTATATCAACGATAATGAATATTCTTTTAGAATTTTGTTTGTATATTATCGTTTCTTTTTTAAATAAATCTAAGCATTTAACTGAAATAAATGACACACGTTTCGGTAGGAAAAGTTTTTTTCTATAAATAAAAGGATATAATTTAACTTATAAGTATGAAAACAGTTTTACCTTTTCCACCCCAGGGGTCTTTAACTTTTTAATGACATGAGCAATATTACATAGCAATCTCCGATTCGCAGGACATATTCAGCTTAGCAAGTGGCTTCTGTATGTTCGGAATTTAAAATTGATTTTGAATGTGAAAGACGTATTGCATAAAATGTAGCTTTAAATGACCTTGAATCGGTTGTTTTTTAAAAATCAAATATTTTTTTTTGACTGCAACTTCTAAAAACCTGTAAGAAAGTTTACTATTAACAAGCTTTTTGTTTTATCATATAGATTGAGGTAAGATGCACTGTTTAATTTTTCTTATCTCACTCAACTTAAAATTTCATCAGGCAAATCTTCTTCTTATTCAAGAAATTTGTTTACTCTTGTTTTTTATCTTCCTCAAATTTAAACGTTTATATGCATATTGACTTTTGATTATAAAAAAGGTTGAGGGATGCTGAGGGTAGATTTGAGATAATTGACACTTTTATGAAAAGGGAAGAAGAACTGCATTATCAATCAATGAGGACTGTTGAGCTTGAAAACAACAACTTAAAAGAAAGGTAAGCCTGTTTATATAGGGATTCTTAATAAAGAACTTGTTTAGTTTATCTAAATATGTTGAATCTCAAAAATTGTTTTTTAAGTGGAACAAGTTATAAATAAAGTCTTTTAAACAGATTCATTAGAGGTAAAAATACTGCGTCAACCATGTGAACATGGACAAACTTAGAAAAAAGAATAATCTCATGAATGCTTAAATAAGGAACTATCCAAACATATTAAAAACACCAATAACATTTCACTGGGACGTAAGTCGAGAAGGAAAATAAAGCGATCAAAACTTGTAGAAGAGATATAATGAATTATTTATTTGTACAAAGTTGAATTAGATCTGGAAAAACATGATTTAGTAGGTTAGTTATTTTAATACAGATATAGGTTTTGTGTGAAAATTGCTCTATTTTTTTGTCAATAATTTAAATGTTATTTTAAAAACAGAGGAGGCAAAAATGATACGTTATTTAAATTAATCGAAATTTTGTGAAACGTTATCAATATTCATAAAAATTCAGAGATACTTTAAATATCGTCCATTTGGTGGCTATTTAAAAATTGGGTGAAAATTAAGGAAAAAAAAATAAAATCAAAGGAACATTACATACATATTAGCAAACAATTTCTCACTTGAATAGTCATTACATAACTGAAAATCATATTATAGGATAAAAGATTTTGCCTTTCACTCTCTTTAGTAATCTTTAGCTTACATGGCTACTTTTGCAATCACTTGACGTCCGCCGTCCATGATCATTCTCCATTCGTCTGACGTTCGTTGTAAACTTTTCATTCAAAGATTTTCTCCTCTTAAAATACTGGGTCAGTTGGAATCAAACTTGGTCATGATTGTTCCTGGGTGGTCCCCTTTGTAAATTATATCCTGAAGGTCCGTACCTAATCCAAGATGGCCGCCAGCGGGAAACATCTTTTTTACATTGGACATCTTAGAACAGACATTTAAAGATCTTCTCAAAAACTACCAGTCCAACTCTAACAAAACTTACTCACAACAATCCTTAGATGATGCTTCAAAAATGTTTTACGGCAAGTTCGTACCTCATCAAAAATTGGCCGACAACATGAAAGGTAGTTTTAACATTGGACTCTAGGTAAAGACATTAGTTTTAATGTTGGACTCTAGGGGAAGACATTCAAAGATCTTCTTCTAATACTTATCAGTCCAATTATAACAAAGCTAAGTAGCAATCGTTCTTAGATGGTCCCGTCCAAAAAAATATCTGACGGGTCCATAATTGTCGCCAGCGGAGAATATAGTTTTAACATTGGACACTATGAAAAAGACATTCAAAAATCTTCATAGAAACTACTCATCCAATTAGAACAAAACTTAGTCACAATGCTCCTTAGATGGTCTCTTCGAAAACAGAGCCTTGCCACCAGCGGGAAACATAGATCAACATCTATGGGAAGCACATTCAAAGATGCGGGGCTTGCATAATCCAGTACGTAGGAGAGATTGAAGATCACTTCAATCTGAGATTCAAAAATCACAGATCCTTTTAAAGAAATCACAGAAATTGTCCTCTCACACGGCATTTGAGAAACTCTGGACACTCCTTCGATAATATGAGATTCAAAATCATCGAAGTCAATTCAAACTTGGACAAGGAGACAAGAATAAAAAAGGAAAAATGTTTGATGTAGCAGCTGAAAACCCTAAAACTTAATGAA
>MJUU01059051.1:21091-57077 GCA_002080025.1 Modiolus philippinarum | reverse complement strand
TATATATATATATATGAAAAAGAAATTAAATGGGGTAAATGTCAAGGAGACAACATCCCATTACCAGGTTAAAACGACCCAAAACAAAACATCTAGGGGTCAACACATGGTCTTCAACACAGTGAGGAACCTCACACCACATATTAAGCCCTAAATGGCCCCGAAAAGGTAAAAAAGGGAATAAATCAATGGAAACAAACCACATCCAATAACCCAAATATCAAGAAACTAAAATTTTATAAGAAGACAAGGACAAGCCAATGACCAACATATTCCTGACTATGGACAGGCGCAAAAATTGCGGTAGGGTTAAACTCGTTTTCTTGGATCCAAACCCTCCCTTATGTGTGGTGAATGGCTGAAAAAAAATACACAAAAAGACTCACAGTAAAAATCAAACTAGAAAAAAGACGAGTACCCTTACAATGAAGTACATAAAACATGAAGACAATACACACAGGTACTGTCCGGACAAATGCTCGCAGTTACTGACAGCTAGCTAAGGACATAATTTCCGTTGACTATGATATCAAGCCTTCTTACATATGAAATTTCGATTGAAATACTTCTAAATAGATTTGGTATAACAACATCATCAATTATGAAAGAAGAACATGATATTGTGCAATGCCAAATACTTCCAATATGAAAAAATGTTTAAATTTAGTTATGGTGTAAAGCATTTAGGAGATGATCAATATTTTTGCCTACAAAAACCAGAAGTAAAGATTTAACAACAATGTTGTATTTATATCCTTTATGAATAAGTTTGTTCAACGGATTAATAAGTTTGGAAGGACAATTTTTGAATTTATGGGATTAGACATCGAAAACCTGACAGAGTAAAAGTAACTTACATAACAGGAATTACCATTTTGTGCTATTTGGAAGAAAATCCCCTAATCTGTTTAGCAATTGTTGCCCTTTTCCATTCAATTTTCAAAACATTTATATCTCGATAACTAGAACAGATTGAGGTAAAATTGAAATTGTGAAAATATTCAGCATATCAATATGCATCAGGATATTTTGAAGAAAATCTGAATACCCATTTAGGAGTAATTACCCTTTATAGACCAACGTTTTGAAATTTTATACTTTCCTTGTATTTCATAGACGATTTGAGATAGAGTTTGAGTTTTAAATGCCAAAATGTTCAATATGTCAAGGACTACATTTAATCTTCATGATGGTAGTGGTCTGACGTCCAGCATCTCATTCAAAGTGGTGGCAGTGGATAACTAAATACATTGTATCCTATGGGAAAATACACTTCAAGATTTTGTTCTCGGAAACAACTTGCCTAACTTAAACTATACGTTGTTGCAACAGTACTTAATTGGTTCCTTTTGAAAAATATCTACGGCAAGAGCAAATCAGAATCATGATGGCCGCCAGCAGTAGACTTATTAAAAATTGGAGCTGATGAAAAGCAATTTCAAACATCTCCTATGAAATTACCTGGCCTGTTGGAACCAAACATAGTCTCTACTCTGGAAAACCTAGGCCAGTTGCAACAAAACCAGGCCACAACTGTTATTTATTGGCTCTCTTTGAAAATTGTGAAAAGGAAGTCTGTGTCATATCTAAGAAAGCCACAAGCAAGGAACCTAGTTTGGATTTGCACCCAATGGAATAGTATTCAAAGATCTTCTCTTATGAAGTCATATAGCCAATTAAAATCAAATTTTTATGTGGTCTCCGTAAAAAATTCTTCGAGATGTCTTTTCTTCGACCAAGTTGGCCGCCATTAAGAACTAAGTTAAACATTGAACCTTACAAAATACACACTCGAGGATCTTCTGTTCTGAAACTTGTTTCTAAGTGGAACCAAACTTGGTCACAATTTGTTGGCACTCTGTGAAAATATGTCCTGTCAGTCCACATTAGAACCAATATGGCCGCCAGCGGGGAACATAATGTTATAAAGGACCCCTTTGGAAAGGCATTCAAAGAAAATCTGTTCCTGAACTGCATGAACAATTTTAACCAAATTAAGTTGCAATTGTCCTTGGATGGTCCTTCAAAGTTTTGGATTTTATGTTGTTACCTCTATCAAGATTACCTGTGGAAAATCCACTCTCTTCTGATACATAGAGCCATATGAGGGCTATCGACATACCACAAAATGAGACCTTTAACAGTGAGGATACTTGTGCTGTCTTTGTCAGCCATGGAACAGGTGAGCTTTATAGGCTTTCAACAGCCTCTATATTACCACGTCATTTCTCTTGCTTTAATTTAATTCGCCCGTCAAAAGACGGACATATTACAGCGTACCCTTTGTTCGTCCGTCCGTTTAATTCTTGGTTTTCTAAGTTTTTCCGTAACCAATAGACATATTGATTTGATATTCCGCATATGAGTATATGTAGGAGAGATACAGATCAAGTTCGAATTTGGTTCTGATCGGTTGTTTTTAGACACAGTTATAGGCCTTCGACTCGAGAGTTTTGATAAATATGTTTGAATATTAATTTGATATTTTGGATATGAGTGTATTTAGATGAGATGCAGATGAAGGTAAAATTTTGTTTTTGTTGGTTCATTTTATACGGGATTATGAGCCAGGGTTGAAGATATAAATTGTCGAAGTTTTTTTTTCTGTAACTGCATTATATATTGATAAGATAGTTGATTATAGGTGTATTTAGATAAGATACAGATCCAGCTCAAATTGGTTCTGGCCAGTTGATTCTGTACGGAGTTAAGGGTCTTTGACTTAGTATTTTTTATACCCCCCAGCAACGACAAGTCGGGGGCATATTGTTTTACCCTCGTCCGTCCTTCCGCCCCATCTCTGATGAGGTGTTATTCCGAATAACTCCTCCCACAATATTAAAGCTACATTTATTTGACTTTGCACAGTGATTAGGCATTATTGAAGATGTGCATATTGTCATGGTTAAGATTTTGGCCAAAAATTGTGATTTCGAGGGGTAGTTGAACTTTGCCATTTTATTGAAAAATGTATTCTGAAACTGTTATTCCTATTAACTCCTCCCACAATACTAGAAGTGTGTTTTTGATACAATAACGAATGTCTCCCCGCGATACATATCTTCCTGGAGATGATATGCATCTTTACATGTTGCCACTACATTTGAATATAATTAAATTTGATTGAGAAATCCGATGAAAGTTGTAGAGAAATTAAATTCAAAATTAGCAAATCAATTACAATTAAGCATGATGGTCAGCCATCCTGTGAAATTTGGTTGAAATCCGTTCAAACATATAAGAGAATTGGCGTCCACAAACTTATTTTTGCAAAATTGTACGTCAAAATAGGGCATGACTCCCACAACATTAGTTGATTAATCCGGCAAGAGGATATGCCTAATAGGGATAAGGGTCAACCATCCTGTAAAGTTTGGTTGAAATCTGTTCAAAGATGTAGGAGAATTAGCGTCCACAAACGTTATTTTGTAAATTCTAGGCATAACTCCCTAAAAAATCAGCCGATCAATCTGGTAAGACAATATGCATAACAAGGTATGATGGTGAACAATCCTGTGAAGTGTGGTTGAAATCCGATGAAAGATGTAGGAGAATTGGTGTCAATTTTTTTGCAAAATTCTAAGTCAAAAAGGAGCATAACTCCAACAAAAATTAGTCAACCAATCTGGCGAGACGATATGCACAACCAAGCATGATAGTCAACTATCCTGTGAAGTTTGGTTCAAATCCGATGAAAGATGTAGGAGAATTGGCGTCCACAAACTTAATTTTGCAAAATTCCAAGTCAAAAAGGGGCATAAATCCACTAAAAGTTAGCCGACCAATCCGGTGAGACGATATGCACAACTGGTCATGATGTTCAACAATCCTGTAAAGTTTGGTTAAAATCGGGTGAAAGATGTAGGAGAATAGGAGTCCACAAACTTTGTAACGGACAGACGACAGATCGAAAAGACAAGAGGGGAGACATAATTAAAGCTACATTTATTTAACTTTGCACAGTGATTAGGCATGGATGGAAGATGTGCATATTGTCATCGTTAAGATTTTGGCCAAAATAGTGATTTTGAAGGGTAGGTGAAATGTGTATTCTGAAACTGTTATGCCGGATAACTCCTCCCACAATATTAAAGCCACATTTATTTAACTTTGCACAGTGATTAAGCATGGATTGAAGATGTGCATATTGTCATGGTTTTGATTTTGACCAAGAATGATGACTTGGAGGTGTAGTTGAACTTGGCCGTTTTATCGGTTTTAGATTTTGTTCAAAATTTTTGATTTGGAAGGGGGGTACTTAGAATTTGCCATTTTATCAAAATGTGTGTTCTGCACCTGTTATTCCTATTTAATCCTCCCCAAAAATATTACAGCTACATTTATTTTAAACAGTGATTAGCCATGGACTTTACATGTGTGTATTGTCACAATTTTGATTTTGGCCTAAATTTGTAATGAGTACTTCTTTTATTACAACTTTTGGATTATGGTTTTCCATATTATTTGATTTTAATGCTGCTGATGAGATGTTACTCCTTGAAACACGTGTACAGCATAACGAAATTTACTGTTTTTTATGCAACTCCGGTATTTTTTTTTAACTTTGTGGTTTTTGCTTGGTGTATGTGGACTTAGCCATTTTATTGAAATATGTGCATTTGGAAGGTACATTCTGGATAACTCCTGATGGTTATATCAGTAAGCTTTGCCAGATATTTGAATTTTAATTTCTTGAAATTTGTTTATCAAGTTCTTAGAAATTAGATGTCTATGTTTTATATCCAACCGCGGGGCATCATAATCAATGTTTGGAGACAAATTATATATCCTTGAGAACAATTGATTGGCATATTGAGTTTAAGCAAACAAAATACGAAACCACAACATAATTCATGCAACATTGCCATATACAACACAAAATTTGCTTGTTCATGTTATTTTTATGCGAATATAGACAAAATAATTGTCAATTTTAGTGTAAATTTGTTTGGATCGGGGTAAGTTTTACGGATGTAGAAAGCTTATATTACTTCAAAATTGTTATAATTTGTACTAGTTGTAAAGAAGATGCTATGTATTTTCATTTTATGCCAACTTTTCATGAATTTGAACAACTCATAGATAAAATGAGACAAAACAGGGGACAAAACTGTTTTGAAAACGATAACATTCAAAGATCTGTTTTATTTGTCTATTCAAAAGTGATAGTTCATACTCATTCAAAACATATAATCATTATGTTAACATTCTTAATTTTTAAGAAAGGTCATTCAAAGATTAAAAACAATTGTAAGAATTATGAAATGAAAAGCATACTGGTTTTTAAGACCATTGAACTTACATAGTTTCGAGAAAAATCTTAAAATTATCGTCAACATTTCGAAGGAGTAGGCGTCAGGTTTTCAATTTTCATAACATATTGGGTATAGAAATAGTACTTATGCGAGATATTTGTAAAGCTTATACCATATTCATTCTATGCCATTTTGTTATAACTGGGAGGTACCAACTAACAGTTTCAAGAACTATACGGAAAAAAAACTTTTATAAAAAACGAAATTTTCCCAATTTTTGAAGATTGGATATGAAGACTGAAAAATGTGGGTGTGGTTAATGAGGGGGGGGGAGGGGTGATGGTGCAAGGGGGATGATTATTCCAGCCCACGGACTATATACAGAAATATATGCAAAATCTGAGTTAACAAATTACTTATAGCATCTAAATAGGAAAGCCAAAATCAGCTAAGGACAGAGCTATGCAAGAGAGAGATACTCCTTAATTTTAAACAAAAATTTCTTAAATTTTCCAAATAATACCGTTTTTCGGGCCAGACCCCAAGTACTGGCTACTGGGTTGGCGAATACCTTAACAGCCCTCCAGCAGAGCCACCGTCTCAAGGTATTAGATAACAAAATACCCAAGTAAATGTGGATTTAATTCCTGCATATGCACATTTCGACAACTTATGTCTCTTAATAATTGATCTTTTATAATAGGTTACGACATGCTGCAGATGAAGTAACTAAACTCATTAAAGATAATGAAAAAATAAGAAAAGAACTAGAATGCCAAAGATTAAAACAGAATGCAACTGACAATGAAAACTGCAATTTGCAGAAAAAACTTGAAGAATCAGTTGCAATGTTACAGTCAAAGTAAGTAGGGACAATTTACGATATATTTTTAGTTATTTTTTTAAAGTCTAAATTTAAAAAATCATAAGGACGTGATCTACAGATATCTCATAAATATTAGTAGTGATCATGATAAGTTTTTTATTCAAATTTCAAGTAAAACGGTCGCCTATGCGACTATTTGTAAGCTTCAGAATGTATTCAAGAACAAATTGGCATGGCAAAAAACTAGAACACCTCAAAAGCTTTAATGATCAGATTAAAGATCAGGATATCGCTATTTGTTTAAGAAATTTCGTCTTCTCATAAGTTGAGTGTAGCGAAACAAGTGAAAAAGATGTCGAATTTCATATTCAAGTATAAGACATCCTTATCTTTGATTTTGATCGAATGCAAGTCACTGTAAAATACATTAAGGAAAATATGGAAAATATACTGTTCGAGTGACGTCGTCGCCATTTGAGTGTACATTACATTATGACGTCAGGTTTTTAATGACGTTTAGTCATGGTTACGATTGTTGTATTACAAAAAAAATGAGACTTATGGTTGGTCATGTACCCATAGGAGATGAGGTCACGTGCATTGATCTCACATGGGTCGTCTCCCACTGAAAACCACTATTTACGGAAGAAAAAAATCTAAATTAAATAAAAGAAATAGAAATAGAAAAGTAATAACTTATGAGAATTGATTATTTCTAGGATGAAAAAAAATCAACTTTATAAAAAAAGTTCATGCAGAGGTGAAGATGTGCAAACTTAGAATTGCATTTCGTATGAAAGGAATAACTAAGGATTTTTTATATTTGACAAAGACAATGTTTCTTCTAAATCATCGACCATCAGATACCAAACGAACAGAAGAAACATTGGGAGGAAACGACTAAATAGAGAACGAAGACCGAAGACTCAAGCGTTCAGCAGGAAATACGGATTTACCAAAGTACAATATCAAAAACTAAGGCAATCTCAAAATACAACTTATTTATCAGTGCTGTTTATAAAGCAGTTATCGCAGAGGAATGGCCATGTTCTGCTGCATATGTGACACCCGTTAGACAGTCAGCAATTTGGTCGATGATAAAGTTAAATAAGATATGAAACCATGACAATTATTTTGAAATTTTTGAGGAAAGTGGTCAAATATTTCGATGGATAATAAACGTTCTACAATGTCCACAGTGGACATGTGTAAACAAAATAAAATGAAAAAAAAAATATACCGATAGTTTAAGGTAAAATGGACAAATACTCCAAATAAATAGGGAGATAAAATACACGCAATAAAGAAAATAAAAGACAAAGGCAAACATTGTCCGCCTCATGACCTTCAACAATGGTTTGAAATTAAATAGTAGATAATTATAAAAACAAAAACATTCACGTAATACCAAGAAAAGAGAAAATAAGGTTTAAGAAAAAAACAAATTACAATTGTATTCGATCCTGATGCGTTCTACAAACTTGAAAAAAAAATGGAGTTAATGAGTTAAATACTTAAATTAACAATGAAGAGATATGGAGTAAATGCAAATGAGACAAAATCTTTACAAATACATGGTACAATCAAGCAATGGAACAACGCTTTATTGTTGTTCTTCATCTTGAAGTCACCATGAGGCCTTCAACAATGAGCATTACTCATACCTCAAAGCAAGTTCAAGACGGCCCCTAGCACCGGTTTGAACGAATATCATTAGTAATTGCCGAGCAACGCTACATCCATGTCTTTTTTCCTTTGATCCATGGATGCGGGATCATCAACAAACATAAACTTAACTGGCAAAGTGTTCTTACAATCGCTGTCATCCATTTCCCGACAAAAGACTAGTACAACACGATCACAACGATTAAACAACAACAGAGCCAATTGTAAGAAAACTTGGCATAATAAAATCATGAGACGTGGGCACAATAAACAGGTGGTCAGAGAAACAATTTCAACTTACAAAAAATTAAAAAGCCAAACTTTGAAAGAATGATAGTGCATCCATATGAGAAATTCTCTCAGGAATCTTCATAACTGAAATGTATATAGAATATACATCTCTCTCATGGGGAATCTTTTTTCGCACTGCAGGAGAGACAAACTCCCACCTAAAATTAACAATGAAGGGATATGGAGTAAATGCAAATGAGATGAAATCTTTTCAAATACATGGTAAAATCAAGCAATGAAACAACGCTTTTATTGTTGTTCTTCATCTTGAAGTCACCACGAAGCCTTCAACAATGAGCATTACTCATACCCCAGAACAAGTTCAAGACGGCCCCTAGCACTTAATTAAGGCTTAATGCACTTTTACGTTATTCTAATGTTGAATAAAACCAGAAAAATGACCACAAAATCTCATTGCCTTTACCTTTATTTTTTTTGCAAAGTTATTCCAAGAAAAATGTAGCTTTCCTATTTTTTTGTTGTTGCACAGTACAAAGAAAGGCCATTTAAGTGAATTGGAGAAACACAAATGATAAAACCACAGTAACAAATGATGTTAAATTTGACATTGAAAACCCTGAAATGATAAGGAAAAGCCAAAACTTCGATAGAAAATAACTGAATTACGATATTATTTGATACATTTTCAAATCAGTAAAAGTAGAATTCAAAATGAACGGAAAGCAGGTAAATTGAATTATTATAGTCTTAAGACAGGACAACAATAAGTTAAAGGAAAATCAAATACACGAGACATCAACAAAGAATCCAAAAATAGCGACAGAAGATTCAAAACTTGAAGCATCTGTATAAAAACTTGAAGAGGCACAAGTTGTTCATAGAGTAGTACTCTCCACCTTTATTTACGGTACTTTTCATACTATCAGTGATTCAATAAACTAACTGAATTGCTTGCGTAAAATTTTCATCTGAAAATTGTTATACAGACACGAAACAAACATTCTTTACATGTATTAAAAATACCGAAGATATTCGTAGATATTGTTTCTTCAAATTGATATTTCGACAACTTAAAGTTGTTCCTGAGTATAAGTAAACTCATCAGAATTTATCAATTGTTAGCAGAATTAAGCTTAAAAAATTAAACTCCCAAAAAATAAATTAAAACTAGAAGTCATGGGCCATATAACCTCACAATTTTTCACCGAAAACGAGGATTTTTCAGTTGAAATGTTAAGGAAAAAATTATTCAATTTACATCCATGCGAATTTCGATTATTTTTATATATTGCTAGCTCCTGTATTAAACTTTGTAAAAACAAAAAGAAAAATTGGGGTCATGGGTATTTCACAAAATCAAAATTTTCGTAGTGATTTCTTTGTGAAATATTTTTTTGAAATTACCTCCCTTGTCTAAATTTTCATTTAATGTAAAGGAAAAATACTTTTCAGAATTTTTCGTCTAAAATTAAAACTACACTAAGAGAAATTGACCCACTATTTGTGTTTAAAGTGAAATATTGTAAAGATTTGTCTAATTAATGCCTATCAAAGCATGACACATGAAATCGAAATGGCGGAATACTTCCGAACCACCTTAAGAGTTTGTACTCTTTTATGTCGTTGGTACTATCAATGCATCGATAAAAGTAAACAAATAAGCATTTAACATCCTGCATCAATTCACAAGCTTCAATAAAGAATATGTTTATCATACACATGAGCAAAAGTAAAAGCAGTATCTAAACGAATTCAGATTTTGAATTTTTTCAGAAACTTAGAGCAAAGAGAATCTGGTGTGTCAAACAAAGACCAGATACTAACATTAAGAGGGGACAAAGAAAGGTAATATATTAATATCGTTTTTGATTATAGATCACTTAATATCAAGGCAAAAAAGGTTGTTTTTTTATATAGGCAAATCGATTCTATGACTTATTACTTAGCACGCATATTCATAGTATGTGAGAGCGTTCAAATTATGATTGTAGCCCATCCGTCAAGTGTGAACGTTTCATTTCAAAATCTTCACTATTGATACTACTTAAACAGTTTGAACCAAACCTAGCCACAATAATTAATATCGGTCCCATTTTTCAAGGTTTTGAATTCATTGCCAATCGAACCATATTTATTACGGTACACTTTGTTTCAAAGTTTTAGATACTACTGCTTTGTTTTAATATATAGATTTATCTTGATATTTCTGCATTTTTTGTTCTTTTGTAAACCACAAGTTAAAAAAAGTTTGAGTAATTTGAAAGATTATTCTACTTTAGAATGTAGCTTGTCCTACACAATTAAAGACATCATGATTTCAAAAAAAAACTATATATTGATTTATCA
This sequence comes from Modiolus philippinarum, assembly GCA_002080025.1. Lineage (NCBI taxonomy): Eukaryota > Metazoa > Mollusca > Bivalvia > Mytilida > Modiolidae > Modiolus > Modiolus philippinarum. The sequence continues at coordinate 46,733 of MJUU01059051.1, read as the reverse complement.
TTTCTTTATTTGATATGCTCCGTTTTAGAATTTTTATATTTGTTCTCGAAGATTTCTTTGGATAGTGTGACCTGAACTTTGTATACGTTCAAAATTGTCTCTGATGTCTCATTTAGTCTTATTTTCGAATATGCAGAAACTAAATTAATAGTAACTTCGGTGTTTTGTTATTTTCGAGTCCTATCTTTGGTCGATTTTTAAAATGTGTATTACATGAATGTAGAAAGGTATACAATTTATATCCGATAATGAATGTTTTGATTTTTTTCTGAGTTTAGGTTTTAAAAATTGCACTTACAGACAGAATCTTAAGTTTGTTTTTTACATTATTTGTACACGATTAGGACACATAACACGAAGTTAACTAAGAAAAGTTGAAATGGACCAAAAGTCAACAACGTATTTCAACTCTTTCCAATGGAAGCATATAATGACTGTGTTAGATAAGAACTTATAAAATAGAGTCAAATGGCGTCCATGATCTGTCGTCTGTCCGTCATAAATTTTTTGCTAAAAATTGCCCCTGAAACTACTAAGCTTATAGGAGCCAAAAATGTTTAAAATGACCACTTGTTTAAACTGCCCACCTCTCACTATTTTATAACGCCAAGTTTTCTTACATTCGACTTGATGAGTGCCCTATGTTTGTCTATATGTTGTGATCGTCCACTAGCTTTAGACACTAGTGCTTTTGTCGGGCAAAGGATGACAGTGATTGTAAGAGCACTTTGCCAGTTTAATTAATGTTCGTTGATAATCCCACACCCACGACCAATGAAGACATGGATGTAGCGTTGCTCGACAATTAGGAAATCAAACCTGTGCTAAACCGTCTTGAACTTATTATGAGGTATGAGCAATCTCATTTTGAAGGCCTCATGGTGACTGCAAGATGAAGAACAACAACAAAAGCATTGTTCATTTGCTTGTTTTTTACCATGTATTTGTAGAGATTATGTCTCATGTGCATTTACTCCATATCCTTTCATTCACCATTATTGTTTGGTCGCTAATATTCCTTTGGTGGTTCTCTGTAGAACAGATTTTTTCAACTGCACCAAGGATTGCTATCAGCGGTTCATCATTTTACCTGAAAGTTCCATTTAAATATTTTCTTGTCTGAAACAACTTAACCGGCCTGATGGGATATAGAAAAGAGTCCATGTTCTGCTTTATCCGAGTTTGGGTAACGGAAGGACACACGCCTACATCATACATTTTGGAAAGGGAAGACCATGATGCATCAAAATGACTATGTCGTAGTTATCGGCTATGATCGCTTTTTCACTGGTCATTATGGTCAAAAATCAGTTTTTGAATTTTTGAAACTTTTGATGCAATTTGAAATTATCTTCATTTCACCTTTAGAATCGCAAAAAAAATTCTTTTTGAGTGTTCATTGAATATTTCATTGGGGGAGTGGGGATGGGGGTCATCGTGTTTTACTGTTTCACGATGTTTTGTATTTTATCTTACTTAAATATATTTCAAAATTTGCATTTTGTTTTGAGATCCGACATTTTGAATATTTGCACCTTTAAAATATTTATAAGACGATTCTTTTCAAGAAACCCTAAATTGAATTTTAAACCTTAATTTTTAAAATATTAACAAAATTTAGGCAAAAACACATACTGAGATAAAACTTAAGGGGGGGAGACCTTTGGTATGGTTTTCTCTTTACTAAAACTTACATCAAATAAAAAATTATTGCTATAGGTATGATCAAATTTTTGGAATTGTAATATTTTTTTTTCATACATCAATAAATATCCATTCTGTCATGAAAACAACCACCAACCATCCAGATATTGATAACGAGTGCATTTACTAAAAATTTTTTGCAGTGATATCTAAAATGATAAAAACATGTAAAAGTCCGATTTCTTGCAAGGGAGATAAGTTAAAGCACAGTTTCGGCAATGTTATTGATTTTTATACACTTAATTCAAATTTAGGAAAATGGAACGATAGATTTTTCTAAAATTTTAATATATCTTACATATTCCAGTTTTCTTTCTGTTCTCAGTTTTTGGTGATTTTTTTTTTACAAGAAGTGCTCTGATCAAACTAGTGTATAATTTTACACCCTCTACTGTTCAGAGCATGCATGTATTTCATTTCTAACTAATTTACAACTTTTATTTATGCTTACTTTCACGCATCTTATACTACACAATTTTGTATTTGAAATAATTTTATATCAAATACAACGTCAATAGAGCTAATCTTATCCTCAGGTCAAGTCCTGAACGGACCAAAAAATAATATGAAACAGTGCATCTTTGAAGGATACTGGACAGTAACCGGTACGTTAAGAATTGTTGAAAGTTGCTTAAAATTGGCATGATCATGTTAGATTAAATACTGAAAATATTTAAAAAAAAATACACGAGCGGGAAATTATAGGCCTACCCAGGTCGACCCCCTAGGAAGACCCTTAAAAACTAAAAAAACATAAACCTATTACATTATCTGAATTAATATGGAAATGTCATTTCAGAATTAAAACATATACATGTTTCCTGTAAATTCAAACGCAAGCATCGTAAAATTGTCAATATGTTCATATTATTTGACTAGACTGGGGCATGTCAAGTACCTTTGAAGATGAATGAATAGTGTTATCTCACGTTGTACACCAAAAACAATTACTCACTACTATGGTTTGCATATTTGGACTTATTATCTGTTGCTTTCTCTGTAACGGTTTATATTTCATCTGTGATTTTTGGAATATTACTTTTATTCAAATTAGAGCATTTCATATTAAGTAAAGCATACTTCTGTCGTATTCAATAAAAACGTCGTTATTTTTACTCAAATTGACTCCAAAATTAATACCGATACATTATGAAAATCAGTTAAAAATAGTTTACATTCTATAATTCACATAAGCATGGACTTTCACATGAACAGCTCCTTTGTCAGCATATTAGAGGATGATACTCTTTTCTAAAACTTGAAAAATACTATATCCAATGCTCCTGTATAGGGTGCTTACTAGAAAACCCATAAATATATAAATCGTGACAACAGGAAATTTCTACGACAGCTGAAAGTATGAAACTTAGTAGTTGTTCTAGCATTAAAAACATTAGCTGCTTGTAATTCCGTTTACTAAAACTCGAAAACTAGGCATTTTTTGGATCTTTGGCATTCTAGCTATACGGTCAAAAGTCGTTGAGAAAACCCTTTATAAAATCAAAGACAAATTTGGCAATTGTCCTCAAGAGGTAATTTATAACAAAATTGTTCCATTTGATCCTTTTGTGGTCCCCTGTGTTGAAGTTAATTTTCCAGTTTTAATCCTTCATTTTAGAAAATCTGGCTGAGTTTTTTTGCCTCTTTGAACTGTAGTTTGCCAAAATAATCCTTTGTTTGTCGCCTATTTAGGCTCACACTTTATCTGAGTGTGACAATAGCTGGGAGTATGCTTAAACACTGGATATTGCAGGAAACCACATGCGAAAGTCTTCTGATAAATTGATCGGCCAATAATGATCTAACTTGACATGTGGTGATCCCATGTATTAAATTGAGATTAAAACTTTTCCAAGGTGATAACAAAAGTGAAAATACTTTATCACAATAATCATTGGACACAATAGCTCTTCCAAGAATACTGCAAGTGTATACAATATACTACTCAACAAAAGAAACGTCCATTCACGTTTTTGTGGAATGTAATTTAAAATGAAAACATTATTTTTGTTCTCTTTAATTTATTATGATCTTTAGCAATACTCAATTTTAATGTTGAAAAGAACACTTCCGGTCAAAAATAAGAGAAATTCTAGCTGATAGAATCGTGACATAAATGAGCATGTGCAGAAAGACGAAAGGATATTTTTGTCAAACAACAACAACATTGACACACTGAATGATTACAAACAATTTGCCATTTTGAAATAATCGGTACTTCAACGAATTTTCGAAAACGAGGCTCCCAGTCACTGAAAAAGTTCTGGCAGTTTTGTCCACTTGGAGTATTTGTTGCAGTGTGACCTAAGATTAAGTTAAAAAATACTTTAATTTGTTAAGAAATCATCACTGAGTTAACCGAAATGCATCGAATACAAACAATTTCGGAAAACGGATGAAGTCATGACGTAAAACTGAAAAACGCCAAAACTGCAGAATTCGACCTTGACCATTTTTTTATGGAAACTTTTTTCTTGTTTTCGGAAATGTTACCAATACTGTATTGATTTTATCAATAAATAATGAAAATTCAGTTCGACGGCCATTGACCTATTGTTGAACTCCGCAAAAATTTTTGATCACTGTTTCGAAAAAAAAAATCTCTCTCATTTACACCGACTAAAGTTTGCCATAACAAATATCCAAGGAATAGATAAAAATTGTTTTTTTCTGCAAAGTATGCAAAAATAATTTTAGTGTATCACTCCTATAAGAAAATATATTGAGGATCATAGTAGGTGGACGTTTTTTTTATTTGATTAGTATAGTTACTATATAGGAAATTGCATTAAGTACAAATCTCCTCCGGAACTTAGAATATGTCTTTTAACATTTTCATGTTTAATAATCAACAAAACATTCAGATCGATATATATCATTCGATATTATTAAAATGTGAGTAATTGGATAACGAATTTTCTCGGAGTTAGCTGAAAGATACAGACTCGTTTGAGCATCTTGTATTACGAAAAGAATTTTTTGTGGTTGCATTTAACAAAGTTGCATAATTTTATCGTATAAATGTCATTTTTCTATAATGAATGTTATCCGTCTTTTGTTTTGATGGGTTTGAATTGTTCGATTTTCTCCGTTTCACTTCTTGTTTATTTGTGTCTTTAAACATCATATATGAATCCTTAGCTGAGAGCCAATTAAATTTTCATTTGAAAACACATTTTTTTTTTTCAAGTCGATATTTAAAAGTAGTATATTTTTTTTCTTACAAATATTTGACGCTAAACTGCATTTTAGAATCCATGTACCACTAGTCATTAGTTTTCTTTATTACCATATTTAAATGAAATACTCCATTAACGTGTTCCACAATATAATGATGTTGTTAAACATGTTAAAGTATTGAAAAGTCGTATATCTATTTGAATAATAAAAACAGCATATAAATGTGGGGAAGAATGCTTTTTTTAAATAAAATAATAGTCCTGAAATCAAAGTTTAAGAAATAGATTATTGTAAGCTCTGTTAATTTTAGCAACTTCAGATTATGTATTATTTGTCTATAGTTGACGCTTAGCCAATAGGGTGTATGAAGTAAAGAAAAAATATGAGGTTTTCAAAATCGCATAGAGCCAAAATGAAATACTCTTGTGATTCTTTTTGAATAAATGAAGCAGTCATCACCAGGGGACGATTATCTTTTTGATGTAAATGAATGTCAAAATGAAACTTTCCGAATAAGTTAATGAAAATCGAATAAGTAAATGAATATCGAAAAATTAAATGAATTTCAAAATGACTTTTTCGAATAAGTAAATGAATATCGAAAAAGTAAATGAATGTCAAAATGACTTTTTTTCGAATAAGTAAATGAATGTCAAAATGAAAATTTCCGAATTAGTAAAATGATAATCGAATAAGTAAATGAATATCGAAAAAGTAAATGAATGTCAAAATGAAAATTTCCGAATAAGTAAACGAGAATCGAATAAGTAAATGAATATCGAAAAAGTAAATGAATGTCAAAATGACATTTTTCGAATAATTAAATGAATATCGAAAAAGTAAATGAATATCGAAAAAGTAAATGAATGTGAAAATGACTTTTCTCGAATAAGTAGATGAATATCGAAAAAGTAAATGAATGTCAAAATGGCTTTTTTCGAATAATTAAATGAATATCGAAAAAGTAAATGAATATCGAAAAAGTAAATGAATGTGAAAATGACTTTTCTCCAATAAGTAGATGAATATCGAAAAAGTAAATGAATGTCAAAATGGCTTTTTTCGAATAAATAAATGAATATCGAAACGGTAAATGAATGTCAAAATGAAAATTTCCAAATAAGTAACTGAAAATCGAATAAGTAAATGAATTTCGAAAAAATAAATGAATGTCAAATTGACTATTTTTCGAATATTAAGTAAATGAATATCGAAAAAGTAAATGAATATCGAAAAAGTAAATGAAGGTCAAATTGACTTTTTTCGAATAAGTAAATGAATATCGAAGAAGTAAATGAATATCAAATTTGAAAATTTCCAAATAAGTAAATGAATATCGAAAAAGTAAATGAAGGTCAAATTGACTGTTTTCGAATAAGTAAATGAATATCGAAAACGTAAATGAATGTCAAAATGAAAATTTCCAAATAAGTAAATGAAAATTGAATAAGTAAATGAATAACGAAAAAGTAAATGAATGTCAAATTGACTTTTTTCGAATAAGGAAATGAATCGAAAATGTTAATGAAATGAATATCGAAGAAGTAAATGAATATCGAAAAAGTAAATGAATATCAAAATGACTTTTTTCGAATAAGTAAATGAACGTCAAAATGAAAATTTCGGAATAAATAAATGAAAATCGAATAAGTAAATGAATATCGAAAAAGTAAATGAATTTCAAAAATAAAAATTTTCGAATAAGTAAATGAAAATCGAATAAGTAAATGAATATCGAAAAAGTAAATGAAGGTCAAAATGAAAATTTCCAAATAAGTAAATGAAAATCGAATAATTAAATGAAAATCGAATAATTAAATGAATATCGAAAAAGTAAATGAATGTCAAATTGGCTTTTTTCGAATAAGTCAATGAATATCGAAAAAGTAAATGAATGTCAAAATGACTTTGTTCGAATAAGTCAATGAATATCGAAAAAGTAAATAAATGTCAACGTGAAATTTTCCGAATAAGTAAATGAAAATCGAATAAGTAAATGAATATCGAAAAAGTAAATGAATGTCAAAATGAAAATTTTCGAATAAGTAAATGAACATCGAAAAAGTAAATGAATGTGAAAATGACTTTTCTCGAATAAGTAGATGAATATCGAAAAAGTAAATGAATGTCAAAATGACTTTTTTTCGAATTAGTAAATGAATATTGAAAAGGTAAATGAATGTCATAATGAAAATTTCCAAATGAGTAAATGAAAATCGAATAAGTAAATGAATATCGAAAAAGTAAATGAATATCGAAAAAGTAAATGAATGTCAAAATGACTTTTTTCAAATAAGTAAATGAATATCGAAAAAGTAAAGAATATCGAAAAAGTAAATGAAGGTCAAATTGACCTTTTTCGAATAAGTAAATGTATATTGAAAAAGTAAATGAATGTCAAAATGAACATTTCCAAATAAGTAAATGGATATCGAAAAAGTAAATGAAGGTCAAATTGATTTTTTCGAATAAGTAAATAAATATCTATAAAGTAAATGAACGTCAAAATGAAAATTTCCAAATAAGTAAATGAAAATCGAATAAGAAAATGAATATTGAAAAAGTAAATGAATATCGAAAAAGTAAATGAAGGTCAAATTGACTTTTTTCGAATAAGTAAAGGAATGTCAAAATGACTTTTTTCGAATGAGTAAATGAATATCGAAAAAGTAGTGAATGTCAAAATTAAAATTTCCGAATAAGTAAATAAAAATCGAATAAGTAAATGAAAATGGAATAAGTAAATGAATATCGAAAAAGTAAATGAATGTCAAATTGACTTTTTTCGAATAAGTAAATGAATACCGAAAAAGTAAATGAATGTCAAAATGAACATTTCCAAATAAGTAAATGGGTATCGAAAAAGTAAATGAAGGTCAAATTGACTTTTTTCGAATAAGTACAGTACAGGGAAAATTCAAGATTGCCGTTTTTGTGATCCCGTAGTGATCATTTTGTGATCCTGTAGCAGTCAATGATTGCAATCAAGGATTGTTCTTGCTTGCGATCAATGATCATACGGGTATACGTGATCAATGATCACAAAACAATTTGCAATCATTGATCCCAAAAGTTATGATCAGTGATCACAACTTGTGGTGCGATCCTTGATCACAACAGTGCGATCATTGTGATCCTTGATTGCAAGATTGTGATCCTTGATCGCAAAGTCATATGATCCTTGATCGCAAAGCTGTCATCCTTGATCTCAAACTTGTGATCATTGATCGCCAAGTACATAATTATAGGTTTGTTCCATTTACAAACATATTTAATGTGTATTAACGGGAAGTTTGAAAAACCGGAAAATCTTGAAATGCCTGCCTTGTCCTTCATATCTTTTGAATGCATTAACATATAGAGAAATTATTCATAAATATTTTAAATGCTAATAGAAGATCTTTAAGATGATACATTACTATATGAAATTAATTTTAAAGACATCACAATTCCCGGAAGAAAAAATGTGAAATTAGGACTAAAAACTTTAATTTTCGAAATCTATTGGACTTAATCAAAATTTGTTTAGTGATTTTCAAAAATGATTTATTTACAAATAAAGATGTTTAAATGATTTTTTTTGTTTTACTTAGAGGTAGAAAGACTGCTATTGTTGACTTTGAAATTTATAACATTGAGTGTGTATTGAATAAAACTATATTAGCCGATCAATTTGTTTTTATTAATATCAAAAGATAATTTATTTATATATAAAAACGCATAAACTGCAATTGTTTTTCACTTAAGCAAAGGGTTAAAACCGTGACCTGAAATATATCTTGTATGGTGGAATTAGGCAGTTACAATACACATGTGCTAGATTTACAACTTTCATTGTGTATTGCATGAGCCTTGGATAACCCTTTTGAATTTCTGTGATTGATTTTTTAAGACAGTTGATTAATAAATAGAATGATATGGCATATGTAATTTTCTTGATATCAAAACAAAAGATCAAAACCGTGGCCGGAATTACATATGGTGTGGTCCGTCAACTGTCAATTTTTCAACTTTGAACATATATTGAAGAAAAATCAAATTATCCGGTAAAAAAATGTTTCTGATGTTGTAAATTAGCTGTTCTTTCAGTGTGTTGTTTGAGAATCGGATAAATCAGAGATACGTCTCTGAATAAATTAGTCAAATTTCTGTTCCATATATGATAATTCATTTACAACGGATGTTTAGATAAATATACTGTACGTCCTTGTTACATGTATTTCTAAACAACTCATCTGCAGCCCAAGTGCATAATAGGAGCAAAATTTCATCAATCATGTAAATCAAAATATATAGATAAATTTCTCCAATAACGTGTACACACCCTTGTCCGAGAGGTACGACTTTTTTATAAGAACTTGATCGGTTGTTCGAAATCTTGTTATGTGGATGTATTATACCTATCAAAAATATCACAAACGTAGTTTTATGGATACCAATTCACATCCTAATCAAATAAACGTGTCAAGCTTTGTGACACATTGTTGTTAATTAGCATCATTCATGCAAAATGGTTTGATGTAAAAAAAAATCAAACAAACAAGCAAAAAAAAAAAAAAAAAAACAAAAAAGAAACAATATTTATTCTATTTTTTTATTTATTCTATTTTTTATCATTTAAAACGAACATTTCCAACAGAAGTATTAAAATTTTTGTATTACTTGAATCAGAGACATATAATTTAATTATATGTCTCTGCTTGAATATGACTAATTTCAAGATACTTTTTTTGACAGAAAACTACGTTGATCATGATGAATACGCAACGGGTTTGTCGAAAATCCGGCAAACCTGTTGTGTATTCATATAAGGATATCGAACCCGATATAAATTGAAAAAAAAAAAACTTTGTGTACTTATGGATATTTAATTGTAAAATTTTAATATCTTCCGATATTACTAATAATGATCAGTAATCTTCCAGAGAGCATTAACACAGTTTCAAAACGCGGACAAGCCTAGTATATATCGATAATGAGATCTTACATTATTAGGATTAAATTATAACAGAATTGACGCATACCGAATTTAACATTACAGGGAACAGTTCAATTTTTGTGTGTCGCGTGTGAAGCAGAATATGCTTACCCTTCCGGAAAACCTTGTGACACTCCTGTTTGTAGGGGTTCACAGTATAATTTTCGGTTTGCTTCGTTTTCATTACGATCATGTCACAGTACAATATTTTCAAGAGTAACCCCCAAGAGTAACAGCCTATTTGTAATTTTGTAAAGTTTTGCCTAAATTCTGCAGGAAACTTAAGTATTGATTACAATGTATTTGCGGTCTCTAAAAACACCGCAAAGGAGCACAAAGGACCACAAAAAGATATTATGTCAGCACAAAGGACATGAAATTATATTCTAAATAAAATAATACTCATTTTTGTCTATAAAAAATGCATATTTAATATTATTTTTTTTTATAATTTTACGGATATAAATTTCCGACATAAGTGGCCAAGTGTTGTATTACCGAACGATACAATATATAAAATTATGCTAACTAAATTAATATTTCTAACTCTATGCTTTTCGCTTTAGGGAGTATTTTTGAATAATGTCATTTGTGTATCGGGTTTGATATCCTAATTCCCGAACTAACAGCAACCGGTTTGTCGGAAAATCATTAAAAAATATGGTACTTATTAATCATGAACATTACATCTTTAATTGTCAAACTTAACATTTTATAATCTCTCAATAAATAAACATCTTAATTTCACATTTTGAAAAAAAAATATTTCAAATTAGATGTTGGTATATATGACCTCCCGTGTATGCTGACTTTACTGGTTATGTACCGTATGATAAAATTGATTAAAACCTATTAAAAATAAAAATCGAAATATTTTTTTGGCGAAAATATGAATATTAATATACAAAGAATGTAGTTTTGTGTCCTTTGTGCTGATACGATATCCTTTTGTGGTCCTTTGTGCTACTTTGTGCTCCTTTGTGCACAAATGAGGTCCTTTGCGGTGTTTTGAGAGACCAATGTATTTGTGACTCGATTGTCCAGGTCAATTAACATGTCTGATAAGGTACGTGAAGTAAAAGCACTCACAGATTTAGCCACATACCTCTATGGAGTTGCATTGTGTGCATGATGAAGGAAGATTACCTCTAAAACTTTCTATGATATTTCCTTTCGGTGTAAGTGATCACTGAATGGAATATACGTAGTTCATGCCGTGGTAACGCCAGTTTATTGACAGCCTATGGTTTTTATGAGACTACATAATATATGTATATATTCCGTTTTAAGTTCGGTAGTTCTGTCAGAGACATTGCATACGCCTTTGAATCTGTTCAGATGTTTTCGACAAAAGATTTAAACAGGTTCATACGATATTACATTACACACAATTCTGTCCTCTTGAGTAGACCAATCATGGAATAGATCGGAATACGCATCTTAGGTTCTTTAAAGAATATTTTTGAAAAAAGGAGAACGTTTCTTCATCCACTTTTCAGTATAATAGTTTTGTTAATTAATACAGAGATTGATTGCTGCAAGTGACACCACTTTGATTCTGGCATAAAGAATAGTGACGAACCCTTTTTACGCGGGGGTTAATGTTCCCTGTCTAATGATGAGCAAGCTAGAAAAAAAGTCATGCAGTCACTGTATATTATTTTGTCTTTTTTATCCATTTAAGAGGAGGCGGACAGGATTAAGGGAGACCGGGAGAAAGGAGAAAGGTCCGGGAGAAGGAAGAGATAACTAAAATCCGATGTTACTGTGCATTTAATTTCTGCACATGCGCATTTCGACAACTTATGTCTCTTCAGTGCAGATAAAATCCAAATGTTTCGAAGACCATTAACTCAAAGATGTTTAAAAACTGATAGAGAACAAATAAACAATATGATCTAAATGTAAAGCAAAAAAAAAAAAAAAAAACAGCTAAGCACAGAGCATTACGTGAGGGAGATACTCCTTAGTTTTCAACAAAATTTACACAATTTTAAATATTGCAAGGTTCAAAATAGAATCGGCTTTCGGGTCAGCACCGAAGTGCTGACTACTGGGCTGGTGAATACCCTCGGGGACTAACAGTCCACCAGCAGAGGCTTCGACCCAGTGGTAACAAATAACTAAATAAGAATGGGCGGGAAAAAGAAGTGGGAAGGGAGAAAAGAAAATGAAAGGGATACCGTGAGAAAATGGGCAGAAGAAAGGAGAGGGGCGAGTGAAAGGAGAGACACACCCTGTTCGCCCCCTCATTTTGCTTGACATTTTTTCCATTTTCGGAGATGAAATGTATAAGCCCGGCACCTGAATCGGTTTTCAGGGGCTCAGGCTACAGAGCTGCCGAGTGCGTCCCCATGGCCAGTTGGTGGATGGGGAAATACCCTGTCTATGCGGGAAAGTCAGGGCATAATACGGAAAGCAAACCATAATAGCCTAACTGTGAGGAGAGACACCATACTCCATGAAGTATAAAGACCCCTTCTATATTTTTCTAAAAAGAGCAGAATCACTTGGTCTCGTATAGAAGGCTAAATTTCCTGCCCCTACCCATACTTCCCTCCTTTTCCAGTGCCTATCAAAACTCGTTGCCCGGTTGTCCCTTCCACCTTTATTTCTGTCTTCTTTTACTTACAATTTTTTTATTTGATTAACTTGTTCTCGTCCTGATATAGCTGAAATATTGCTCACTGGACGTTAAACTCTCACTTATCAATCAATCAATCAAATGTATAAGCAGTCCGGACTCGATTATTCTAGTGTATTCTAGATAAAACATAGTTTGATCATAACCTCTGAAACTGAACCAAACCTCACACTGAAGTTTTTCCGTCAACGCCAAGCATAATACTCTATGTCAAAAATATTGTGATCATCATCTTTGATAGTACTGAAGCAATTTTAAGCATAGAAAGTATGAAGATAATCTCCTCTGAAACTATGAAAGCAAATTGAACCAAAGTATAAATGAATGATGTATAGATTTCTCTATGATATGACAATAAACATGTAAATATTTTCAACAGCACTGGGCATGATTTACGACTGAAATCGTGGTAAAAATAGATACTTTGATCATCTATTCAACTGTGACATAGCATTTGTTGAGTAATTATTTTTATTGTTCTTACCTGGTAAGCAAAATCGAGCAGAAATAGGTTTTGTAAATTTGTATTTCCAGTATACCAGAAAAGTTGGACAGAGCTGGATCACTGACCCATTGGATAAAATAATGACAATAATACAAACAATGTGTAAATTAATTCGGAGAGTTCCGAAATATGCGTCACGTAGATTTTAATTGACATAAAAAAGTTTACATACAGCGCTAAAAGTATTGAACATAATCAATGATAAATATGCGCATACAATATACATGGATAGCTTCTTGAACATGAATTCAAATTAAGATCTCTTGTTTACTTTTTAAACATCTTTCCCGGAAAACTCTCATCTCGAAAGTCCCATATTAGACGAGACTCGTGATCAAGTCCTGCCAGCTCGTTTTACTAGTCAGTGGTATACATATCTGCATTCAAACACACGAGAACTCTTATTTAGAGAAGCCCTTTTGAAAGATTAGATTTGACCGTTTCATAAAACAACGTTTCAGTTTTTTTCATCACTGAAATTTTGTACACTACATCCATAAATCCTTGGTCACCTGGTAACCGATGTTTATTGTGGTTTGTTTATTGCCACCAAAACTTTACTTAACCTGTGCAAGGTGTGGCACACGCCTGTGCATGTATTACAGATAATCGTAAATTAATCTACCACACGCACGTGACTTTAAGATATTTACACCTCTGAGAATCCAAAAGGTATTATTATCACGGAAACAGTGTTTTGTTTGTATAATAGTTTGTATAATAAAGGGTGTTTTTATACCCCACGCAACGAAGTTGCGGAGGGTATATAGTTTTTGACTGGTCCGTCAGTCCGTCCGTCCGTCCGTCATCAAGGGGGTACACTATTTGTCCGGATAACTCCTCCTACAGTTTTTAAGCTAGGAAGTTTTTATTTTGCAGGTTAAATGTGCACATATTAAAGATGTGCATACTACTTGGATTTTGATTTTTGATAATTTTTCAACAAACTACACATTGTTGAACTTGTCATTTTTATGCATTATTATGCTACACCATTTGTCCGGATAACTCCTCCTACAGTTTTTAAGCTAGGAAGTTTTTATTTTGCTGGTTGATAGTGCACAAATCAAAGATGTGCATGCTACTTGGATTTTGATTTTTGATAATTTTTCAGAAAACTACACATTGTTGAACTTTGTAATTTTTATGCATTATATTGCAAATAGGGTACATTATTTGTCCGGATAACTCCTCCTACAGTTTATAAGATAGGAAGTTTACAGGGTACTCAATTTGCCAGGATAAATCCTGCTACAGGTTTTAAGATATTTTACAGGATGATTGTTCATCTGTAAGAGATGTGCAAACTACTTGGATTTCAATTTTTTGATAATTTTGAGATAATGAAGGAAAATCCTAAATGTGGGGGCGTGGGGTATGTGAGCTTGCTCACTAAGGTTCTTTAATTTGAAAAGTAAAACAAAACTACTATGTATTAAACAAGCGCAATTATATGCTGTATATATGTATTCCACAGAAAATAAATGCCTATTTCTGAACACAACTGCAGTTTCAAACAAATATCAGCTTTTGTGATAAAACCTTTGCGCTCGTGTCTCGACTATAAGCTTGATATCCCTTATCCATGGATATTACAAGATATGTAGTGGTATATCATTTTCTCTTATACTAAGCATTTCTTAACCATCCATTTTCAAACTTATATATGGCAAGTGTAACAGTGTTTTTATTTCGCAACAAACCTTCTTGCCGGAATACATGAACTACCGTTGAATATTTAAGCCGGAATCAAAATACCCACCAAGCACTTGGAATAGCCCACACAAGTTCCCGTTACTTCTGCCAGAGACATATAAAATTTTATATGTCTCCGCTTCTGATAAGACTGACACGTTGTCAAGTAACACGATTTTTACAAAAATGGGGTCAAAAAGTCAATTTATTAACCAGAATACACAAATTCAATCGGGGACTAGTTAAATGTATATTAAGTTTTAGCTTCAAAAGACAGTATAGAAGATCCACGAAAGTAAGATAAAATGCGTCTGTTTGTTCCTTGCATAGTTTTTTCATATCCTCTTTATTCCGTATAGTTACTAGAGATGAAATATTAATTTGATTTTTATAAAAATGTCACGTTGGAAATTCTTTTAAATTTATTTCTAATGCTCATTTGATCCCCAAAGCTGTTACCAGTCTGTTATTGTGCAAGACTGTTCTGTGTAATGTGAGTAAGCCGACAGCTCTGCTCTAGAGAGAGTCGGACACGTGTGTATATTGAGACAACAGTGAAATATACACAGACAGAATGTTTAACGACTGTGTTACAATCCCGGGGCTACAATATACAATCACCTTCTGCAGGTAATCATTGTATACTGGCAAATAAACGTCTCGCAAAACAGGAGTAAATGATATATAAATGATAGCTAAACTTATCTTTAAAAAAATCAGTAACCCGAAACTGTAAAGTACATAATATCTAAATGTAAAATATTTCCATTATAAATTATTCTGGGCATATGTACAGTATATACAAATATTTTTTTAATCGGAAAATAACATTAAGATGTAAAAGGCTTTATATCTACAAATAAAAAATAGTAAAAAAAATAACAATAATAAATAAATAAATTAGTAAATAAATATGAAAAAGTAAACAAAATTGAAAAAATAATGAATTAATAAAAAGCAACGCTAAAAAAAGAACAATTCTCGATTTTTGTTCAACAAAACGTTTTACTGAAATGAATAATACACGTAAAATAAACGATCAGTTTTCATATGTAATGAATATAAGTTAAGACGGTATTACATTTTTCATTTTGTTAATAATAAAAATTTCTATTTTTAATAAACAATCATTGATAGTACAACTCTTGCAATCTTTGTGATCCTTGATCGCAAGGTTTGTGATCCTCGATCGCAACGGCTGTGACCCTTGATCGCAACGCTTGTGATCCTTTAATTGCATCTCCTGCGATCATAGATAACAATCCTTGCGATCAATGATGACAATCCTTGCAAT
Source organism: Modiolus philippinarum (assembly GCA_002080025.1). Taxonomy (NCBI): domain Eukaryota; kingdom Metazoa; phylum Mollusca; class Bivalvia; order Mytilida; family Modiolidae; genus Modiolus; species Modiolus philippinarum. Next base: position 30,733 of record MJUU01059051.1, on the reverse strand, counting down.
CAATGATCACAACACCTGTGATCAAGGATCACATCACCGGCGATCAATGATCGCAAACCTTGTCATCATGCGGTCATTGATCGCATTCCTGGATTGCAATCAATGATCATAACTTTTTTCTGTGATCCTTTTGTGATCCCTTAGTGATCCTTTTGCAGTCAAATTGCCAGGTTGAATATTCCTGGTACTGTAGAATTTTGAATATGAAATTAGAATACAATCCCGAAAAATACCATCTAGAAGTTATTAGTTCCAATGATTTGAATATTTGAAGTGTTATCAAATGATTTGAATGTTTGGGATTAAACTTTTAGTCAATTTTATGTAAAACAATATCTGATATATAGAATTTTGAATGTGGAAGGATAATTCAATCTTCAAAAATACCATCTAGAAGTGATTAATTCTAATGATTTCAATATTTGAAAGGTTTTGAAATGATTTGAATGTTTGCTATTTAAAACTTTTAGTCATTTTTTGGTAAAATAATATCTGATTAATAGAAAGTTGAATGTGAAATGAAAAAACAATCTCCAAATATAACATCAAGAAGTAATTAATTCCAATGATTTCAATATTTGAAGTGTTTCGAAATGATTTGAATGTTGTGATATAAACTTTTAGTCAATTCTTGGCAAAATGATATCAGATAAAAAGAATTTTGAATGTGAAATGTGAATACAATCTCCAAAAATACCATCTAGAAGTGATTAATTCCAATGATCTCAAAATTTGAAATGTTTTGAATGTTTGCAATATAAATTTTTAGTCAGTATTTGGCAAAATAATATCTGACTAATAGAATTTTGATTGTGAAATGAGAAAACAGTCTCCAAAAATACCATCTAGAAGTGAATAATTCCAATGATTTCAAATTTAAGTGTTTCGAAATTATTTGAATGTTTGTGATATAAACTTTTAGTCAACTTTTGGCAAAATAATATCTGATCAATAGAATTTTGAAAGTGAAATGTGAATAGAATCTCCAAACATAACATCTTGAAGTCATTTATTCAAATAATTTCTATATTTGAAGTGTTTCGAAAAGATTTGAATGTTTGCGATGTAAACTTTTCATGAAGTTTGGCAAATTAAATCTGATTTTTAGAATTTTGAATGTGAAATGATAACACAATCTTCAAAAAGACAATTTAGAAGTGATTTTTCCCAATAACTTACAATTGAAGTATTTTGAAAAGATTTTAATGTTTGCGAAATAAAGTTTTAGTCAATTTTTGGTGAAATAATATCTGTTTAATAGAATTTTGGAAGTGTAATGTGAATACAATCTCCAAAAATACAATCTAAAAGTCATTTATTCCAATAATTTTTAGAATTGAAGTGTTTCGAAATGATCTGAATGTTTCTGATATAAACTTTTAGTCAATTCTGGCAAAATAATATCTGATTAATAGAATTTTGAATGTGAAATGTGAATACAATCTCCAAGCAAAAATATCATCTAAAAGTGATTTATTGCAATAATTTCCATACTTGAAGTGTTTCCAAATGATTTGAATGTTTGCCATATAAACTTTTTGTCAATATTTCTTGAAATAATATCTGCCTGATAGAATTTTGAACGTGAAATGAGAATACAATATCCAAAAATACCATCTAGAAGTGATGAATTACAATAGTTTCACTTTTTGAAGTGTTCCCAAATGATTTGAATGTTTGCGATATAAACTTTTAGTCAATTTTATGTAAAACAATATCTGATCTATAGAATTTTGAATGTGAAAGGAGAATTCAATCCCCAAATATACCATCTAGAAGTGATTAATTCAAATGATTTCAATATTTGAAGTGTTTCGAAATGATTTTACTGTTTGCAATAAAAACTTTTAGTCAATTTTTGGTAAAATAATACCTGAGTTACAGAATTTTGAATGTAAAATGATAATACAATCTCTAAGTATACCATGTAGAAGTGAGTTATTGAAATAATTTCCATATTTGAAGCGTTTCGAATGATTTGAATGTTTGCGATATAAACTTTTCGTCAATATTTGATGAAATAATATCTGCTGATAGAATTTTGAATGTAAAATGAGAATACAATCTCCAAAAATACCATCCAGAAGTGATTAATGACAAAAATTTCAATATTTGAAGTGTTCCCAAATGATTTGAATGTTTGGGATATAAACTTTTAGTCAATTTTATGTAAAACAATATCTGATATATCTGAATTTTCAATGTGACAACGGCAGTAGAATACCGAAGGAACAAGGGAAGCGAAGACTACAAAAATCGAAATCCGAAGATATGGCAAAAACGGCAACAGAGAAAAACAAAGACAAAACAAGGACGTGAGACAGCTAGGCAACCATAGTGTGAACTCCCATAAAAACCGGGAGTGACATCAGGTGCTCCGGAAGGGTAAGCATGTCCTGCTCCGCTAGCGGCACCCTTCACACTATCAGTGAGTCAATCCAGGGTTGAGTCAAAACCGGTTATGTCAAATCCGTGGAGATGTGAAATCTAGCTGAAAATGTCCGTTTTCATTTGGGACACAGTCACGTCATATCTGTCAATGATATTATGGTGACGGACATAAAATTTCTGAAGGGATGAAAGCAACAAAGGCTGAACAAATCCCTTATTAAGCAAGTTTTGGGACAGTGCTTTTGCTCTATTCAAAAAATCCCTGTATAAACTACATGCGCGACAGTAACGAATCAACTGTGAAATGTACACTCCATAGGCTGGAGAGGTAGGTATATTGCTGCTCAGAAAGGGAAAATTCACAATTGGGAAGTTAAAATCATCACGTTTGTCATAAAGCTTAGATTTCAAACGTCCATTTTCATCAATGTATATAAACAGATCTAAGTACGAAGCTGAACTTGGTGTGTCAGTAGTCTCCTTAATTTCAAGCTCATTGGGATAGATCTGGTGTAAATATTCCTTGAATTTTGGATTATTAAGAGAAAGTACATCGTCTATGTAGCGGAAGCTGAAATTAAAGGACTGGGCTAAATGTTTTTGTTTTTTCTGTGTAAGCCCTTGTAAAAACTTGGCCTCATACGAGAAAAGAAAGAGATCAGCTTAAAGCGGCGCGCAGCTAGTTCCCATGGGAATCCCGATTGTCTGTTGAAAAACGCGACCACCAAATTCGACAAAAATATTATCTATTAAAAATTCCAACATCTTGATTACGTCATTCTCCGTGTACTTATTGTAATAATAATAAAAAACTAAAAAACAAACAAACAAACAGACAAACATAACAACAACAACGACAACAACAAAAAAAAAAAATCAAGAGAGTAAAAACATCCGCCACATAAAAATTAAATGAAGACTTGAAAAAATGGGACACTTAATGTAAAAGAAGAATGTTGAATGACTAACTAGAGGATAAGATGAGAAGATTATCAAAAATATCAGAAGTGTATGATAAGTGTGGAACTGTAAAGTTTGAAACAAAAGGTTAAAACATAATCAAAACTTGTTTGATTAAAATAATAAAAATCGGCTGTGTTGTATACATAATACATGCTTATTTTTTAATGTTGCAACTGTGTATTGATTATAAATATATTCAGTTTTAATTTTCTCCTGTTTGATTTATAATTCAATAAGCAAAGAAATTATTTTTTAAATTCAAATGATCATATGTAAAATGTTCATCTTAAGTAAGAAAAAAAAAAAAAAAAGAATAAATCTTGTGTTGGACTTTTTATATATGGTCCCTACAAAAAAAGTTCTTAATTTTAGTATTTTAAAATCTAGACTTATCTTGATTATAATATTAAATTCATAGATTTCTGTAGTTAATCACTGAATAAAACATTTAAAAGAATTATTGATAAACTTTTTTTTAAAAATCGGATTAATGAATTATAAGCAACCACTGGTATATGCCAGAGTCTACAAAAATCAGCACCCAGCTAGTAAAAATGTATATTAATTTTACCTTTAGAACTGAGAATTTATTCAAATTAAGAAAAAAGATACACATAGAAAATGTAAAGAAAGATTTGGAAACAGATTTTTAAAGATCAACTTTCAATTAAATTCGTTATTTTACTACATTGTAAAGCATATATATTGAAACTGTTAACCCCCTTTTTCTACAGAATATTGATGAAATAAATAATTATACACTTTGATAATCAATATCAATATCATTATACAAAGTTGATAAGAAGACTTAAACATCGTGAGTATAAACATATTACTCTTAATAAAGATCTTTGACAGTTTATTAATTAGACTGTTTATAATAGAAATATCCAGCTGGTAAGTTACTTTCACCACAGTAATGGCGGATCAACAACTACTTCATCTGGTGGTCATTACCTTATCTATGACAGACAATTGGAAAAATCTGTCTATAGCTACTTTTCGAATTCGGATTTACACAGGTATGAGTATCACAGACTATATTATATTTTTATTTTTCAATAAAATTAATTTCAATAGTAGTACAAATTTTAGCGAGTAATTATAGTTATAATATAGGGAGGTCCCACATGGAGAAGCTGGTCCAAGGGGCGGACTATCTTAATAGGCCTACTTTGGCGACTTACCTGGAGCATTTGGTTAATAAAGCGTAATTTTTTTTAAAAGATCCAGTGGTAATTCAGTCAACATCAGGAACGTGATAATAACGCCGCAATATCCCCAATACTTCCAGACAAAATTTGTCTACATTATCATTTTAATGAAATTGTTTAACTAATAGTAAGTTTTGCTATAAGTTCAAATAAGATGTACCGCCCTAAGGCCAATTATGTTGTTATACTTCAATTTTTATGAAGCTCATTTTCCACTGTAAATCCATTTAGACCCAGTATCGAAATAAACAAAGGAAAATATTGTGACTAAACTCTAAAGATCGGAAAAAATTGCACTTTCTTAAATAGGAAAAAGAAACTTCCCTCAGCAGGACTTGGTTTTGCTTCATGGCAAATGCACAGTAAAAAATAAGTTTTACCACAAATAGACTGGGTAATCAGAACATGCGGTGTTCCACGCGCAACAGCCATGCCACTATCAACACCCAGAACAACTTACTAATCAAAGTACTGGCAAATCATAACTACCAACCTAATAAAATGTAACTCTTACTAGATGATAAATTAAGAAAGATGAAAACCTGTTGCAAAGGGGAGCTCACACCAATTTCTACTATTTACCAAGAGGACCTTGTCAAACTACATAATCATAATAATGAATGGAATGACGACCGACATGATCTTGTATCACTCATTCCAACTTTTTAGCAATGTAAAGGTAGCTTCTACATCGTGAAGTACACACTACTACCAGCACTACTAAACTCAGCAGCTGATATTCATTTGAGGGTGAATGGATGCTTCTTGGTCGCAGACGACAACACCCATAGACGATATTCATTACTCCAACCAACCTGACTCACTCTGCTGCTGCAAATACTATCTAAGGTGACGGCACATCTTATGCATGACCTACGTACTTTCATCAGTTGTATACTATCTGAGCGATGGTTTATGGTATTATGTTACCACTAGTCTACAGTCGCCTACCCGGCAAAGACAAACCAATGTATATTAGACCACTCATTATTACGGAGAACTGTGTCCGGAAACCAACACTCCACTTCAACCAACTACAATGTTTTTGGACAATGTGACAGGCTTACTCAATGCAGCAAACGCAGTTTTCCCTGGCATCAACATTGAAGGCTGATCTTTTATTAACACCCAGTATATTTGGAGAAACGCACGGAAACTCGGACTGCAAACTACATACAGAGATGAGGGTATATCTACCAACTTGTCAGTAGAGCAGCCGTTCTTCCACCACACACTGATGAAGACGTATGGCTAAATGCACTCGAAGACATTGATGATGCTGAAACAAATAATGAAACTTGCTTCACAGACTATGTCACCAGCTACCGGGTTGAAGGGCGTCATAACTTGTGGAACGACTACGCAACAGAAGGACCCAGAACTACCATCATCTTGAAGGTTGGTTCTGCAAATTGAAGAAAATAATGAATTCTCCGCACCAAATCATCTTAAACAAGATAAAACTACCCAGAACCGAAGAAGCTATCAACGCAAAACGAAGTAGCTATATACGCCTTGATCATTATTCAATACTCAGCCGGTGTTCCAAAGAAAAGAAGGTATATAGATATCTCGACGACTTGCAAACTTGAAAACCAGACTTCAAGATGGGGAACTCACACCAGTTCAGTACACAGACGAGGTCTCTTACTTACTCCACATTGATTAAATAAACTGTGCAACTTTGTATTTTAATGAACCTTCTGCACATTGCTGTGTAATTTATAAGTATGATTACTTTGTTATGAATTTGAACTTCTTCATTTATTGTGCTTACATTACATATGTAAAATGTGGTATTCATGCCTTTCATCTATAACTTAGAAAATTCATACGGTGCTAATGCTAAATAATTACTTGATAACTGTGTCATTTAATTTATTTGAAAATGTAATAATATATTTGAATTTACTTAGTTTTTAGTCTTTTTTACCTGTAATCAACTCAATTAATTGAAGATTGTTTATAGTTCTTTATACAAGTTAATTCAATATTTGCTTGCTGTTTACACAATAATTCCGCCCATCCCGATCAGTATTTATTGTTTATTTGCCCCTAGAATTTAAAATGTTGAAAAAGACTCAATGAACCAACGAAAGATATGTAGTATGTGCACGAATACTCAAAGCGATAAAAAAATATATCAATTAGTAGAACGAAAGCAGTGGTCATATTTTTTTTAGTTAAATTGCTGCTTTATCGGCAAAACCTGTTAAATACACCCATTAAGACCTTTTTCTTATCGGTTACAAATATAAATCCTACATGTTATTTGTCAGTCAATTTCGAGGTTCGATCGATTCCGTGAATGTTTTATTACAATAATAAACGTTGGAACAGAAAAACGTCCTTAAATTGTTTATTGACAATCCCGCACCCATGACCAATAAAGACATGGATGTAGCGTTGCTCGACAACCAGCAAAGAATTCCGCTTAAACCGGTGCTAGGGGACGTCTTGAACTTACTTTGAGGTATGAACAAAGCTCATTGTTGAAGGCCTCATGGTGACTTCAAAATGAAGAACAACAATAAAAGCGTTGTTCCTTTGCTTGTTTTTTTTTACGATGTATTTGTAGAGACTTTGTCTCATGTGCATTTACTCCATATCCTTCTATTCACCATTGCAGTGCCTTTTGTCTTAAGACTTCTTGTCACATACGCATTTACTCCATATCCTCCCATTGTTAATTGCAGATGCTATCATAATATTTTGTATATCAGTGCTCTAATCTCGACTTGTTTTCTTTTCAGCTAGTATGTAAAAAGTCAGAATACGGATTTATAAATTGTAATGGTCCGATTGTTTTCTTTTTTTATGCCCCCGCCGCTAGGCGGTCGGGGCATTAAGGTTTACCCTGATCCGTACGTCCGTCTTTACGTCCATACGTCCGTACGTCCATCTTTCTGGTTTTGGAATGATAACTTGAGTATCCTGTAACGGATCAAAACCAAACCTGGTCGAATACTTACTTATTACCCAAGACAGAACCCTATCGATTTCCAGGATAGTACCTTTAAGGTCAAGGTCACAGTTGCTAAAGTAAGTGATAACCGAACCGTCAATCCAAAAGCGAACAATCCAAGGACAACGGCAACACCAGAAACAAAACAGGCGAAAAAAAAAAACAGAGACACAACATGGGTACGGTATTTTTAGTCTAAAAATAGACTAAAATATCGATAAACTTTTGGTTTCCGGATGATAACTTGAGTATCCTGCATCGAATCATAATTAATCTTGGTCACATGCTTACTCATCACCCATACAGAACCCTATTGATTTTCAGGTAGGTACCCTCAAGGTCAAGGTCACAGTTGCTAAAAATAGACTAAAATGTCAATAAAATTTCGGTTTCCGGATGATAACTTGAGTATCCTTCATTTGATAAAACTTAAACTTGGTCACATGCTTAATTATCACCCAAGACAGAACCCTATTGATTTCTAGGTTGGTACCTGCAAGGTCATGGTCAAAGTTGCTAGAAAAAGACTTAAATTTTAATAAAATATTGGTTTCTGGATGATAACTTGAGTATTTTGCATTTGATCAAAACCCAACTTAGTCACATGCTTACTTATCACCCAAGACAGAACCCTATTAATTTCCAGGTAGGTACACTGAAGGCCAAGGTCACAGTTGCTAAAAATTGACTAAAATTTCAATAAAATTTTGGTTTCTTGGTGATAAATTCCATTTCTCGCATCGAATCAAAACTAAATTTGGTCACACGCTTACTTCTCACACAAGACAGAACCCTTTTGATTTCGGGGTTGTAACCCCTGAGGTCAAGGTCACAGTTGCTAAAAATAAACTAATATTTCAATAAAATTGTGGTTTCCACATGATAACGTGAGTATTTATCTTGGGATCAAACTTCGTCACATGTTACTTATAGCCTAAGACAGAACCCATTGATTTCTGGGTTGGTACCCCCAAGGTCACAGCTACTAAAAATAGACTAAAATTTCAATAAAATTTGGGTTTCCGGATGATAACTTTGGTTTCCTGCATCAATTCAAAACCAAACTTGGTCACATGCTTACTTATCACCCAAGACAGAACCTATCGATTTCGGGGTTCACAGTTGCTAGAATAGAATACAATTTTTGTGCGTCCATCTTTTGGTTTCCAGATGATAACTTGAGTATCCTGTATCGGATCAAAACCAAACTTGGTTTCATGCTTAATTATCTCCTAAGATAGAACCTTATCGATTTCCGGATTGATACTCTCAAGGTCAAGGTCACAGTTGTTGTTAAAAATAGATTATTATTACATATAAGATTGTTTCTCAGATTATTTGTGGAAACTCTGCATTACATCAAAACCAAACCAGTTCCAATACCTATTTAAGACAGATTCTTTTTTATGATTATTTGATATATATATATACATCTAAAGTGATACACAAAAACATCAAATTAAAATTATTATAGAAAAATTTAGGCAATAAAAAACCTAAATTGATCAAATGACGAAATTTTCGCTAGACCTACTAGCTTTCTCAACGTATATAGACAACATAATAAACAAAGTGAATGACACAAATAAAATAATAGTTGATATTTCGAGACCTGTCCGTCCCTTCATCAAAACATAATAAAAAAGTAAAAACTAAAACCTATTTACAAAGACTAAACTACAAATATTTATACATAATGTCGAGAGCTACATGTTGTATGCTGTTGTTTACAGATGTAACATGAGAAGGGAAAAAAATTTTTCTCAGAATGCGTACATCGATTCTATTAACAATACTGTTACAAAATTGGGTTTAACGCCCAACGAGCAAAACATCAGCCATATCGGCACAAAAACAAGTTAATCATTTCAAAAAAGAAAGAAAAAAATGGGTAGGGGCGGGATTTTTAGCAAAACTATATCTTAAATTTTTATATTCAAACTGGATTTCAGCTTTTCTATCCAGAACTTTTCTTCAGCCTGCCTCTGTGTGTCTGTCCACGATCGATTTTGGTCAATTGATACTACTTGCATATGTTTCCAGTCATGACCGTTGGAATTGAAATGTAATGCAGTGGCCTTTGATCTTTCTTTTTTCAGAATGTGGTCA
>MJUU01059051.1:0-15490 GCA_002080025.1 Modiolus philippinarum | reverse complement strand
TGAAATTTGGTTTTCAAATAGATATTGATGTTGCGACTTCAAAACTTGTGTTGAAAATTGTTTGTTGACCGCCATGGCTGCCAAAAAGGCCGGAAAATTCAACATTGTCCGATTTCAATGAAATTTGGTTTCAAAATAGGTATTGATGTCACAACTTAAAAACCGATGTTAAAAATTATTCGTTGACTGCCATGTTCAAAATGGCCGCCAAAAAATGCGGGAAAATTCAACAGTATCTGATTTCAATTATATTTGGTTTCCAAATAGTTATTAATGTAGGGACTTCAAAACCGATGTTGAAATTGTTCGTTGACCGCTATCTCGACTTCTCGTCCAAGTGGATATTGATGCCACTACTTCAAAACTGGTGTTGAAAATTGTTTGTTGACTGCAATTTTCAAATGGCTGCCAAAAAAGGCGGGAAAATTCAACATTGTCCGATTTCAATGAAATTTGGTTTCCAAAATAGATATTAATGTTGGGACTTCAAAACCGATGTTGAAATTGTTCGTTGACCGCCATCTCGACTTCAAACTGGTGTCGAAAGTGGTCCTTAGCAAAAATATTTTTTGTCAAAAATACCCAACAAAGAAATATAGTAAAACATGATCAGACTTTAAATACTGTTCAAGATATTGGTGGTATTCGAGCTATGAAAGTTTGAGAGACTGAAGATCAACTGTATAACTTACAAGTTTACCTTGATTGTGGCAATTGAAATTCAGGTGAGCGATACAGGCTCCTAGGAGCCTCTGGTTTCATAAAGTCACGTTCTTTACAGAACAAAGCAAAATTGAGAGGAGCACAATTTGTACTCAGGGAAATTCCAATTGCTTTTCGATAAATAATGTTGCCAGAACAACAAAATTGATATCTAGCAAAAGATCCAGTGCCTTAATCATATCATCGCAAGTCCAAGAACAATGATTGTTGTAATGGATATTAGAGAAGAACCCTTCCTTTTTGATACAACAGATGAATCGCAGACCAGAAAATATAAAAGACCATTTAATAAGTTGCCCTATTTTGGATTTTATCAAATTATGTGGAATGGCTGTATAAAGAGTAGAAAAATCATAACTGTCAATTCATATGTATGGTTTTTACTGTGCTCGCCTTCCATTTCATTATATGTCTTTTATTTCTGTCTCTTTTGGGTCAACACTAGCGTAAGGTTACTGCTGCTGCTTACAAGTGAGATGAGAAAAATACCTAATGTGAATTTCGTGTGAATTAATCCATCATTTTCTCAATCAATGAAGGGTCACTCTGCGTTTGAAAAATTAGGCTTATAACTGATTTTCGAAAGGGTAGACCACTTTTCCTTTTCCTCCCTATCCTAAATGTCTTTGAATTTTTTTTCACGTGGATTCGTCGACTTCGGTCGATTTTGTTTCATATGAAATAAAAAACTCTATCAAATAAAAATTCCTGTTATCTACTTCATAGCTTCTCTGGTGTCATATCGGTAGTCTTCTTCTTCAAAGTGTTGTTGTGTCTGTTTTATCTTTCTAAGAGAAAAGGGAGAATAACAAGAAACATCTGCAATGGCTGAAAATTACAATTAAATGCTACAATTTGCCAGGGAAAACACGCATGAAAAACACAAATACGAAAAAAGACGAACGTAAACGACGATAGGAACTCGGGACAGCCGGACTTGGTACCGGTATTAGCAAAAGCCAGTGGTAGGGTTAAACCGGTTTATGGGCACCCAAACCTCCTCTTTGTCTGTCTTGTTTTCGTAAAGTACAATAAACATACGAATTAAACCTAAACAGGTAGACTACTAACGCCATGACCACAATCTGGGAAGGACAGAAAAAGACAATACGTAATCTTGAAAGATGAGTCAAGGAGTGCTCTCCGTTAATCTGCGGGCTAGCTATAAATAGAGCCTAGTCTGTTGGTAGAACACTGTCACACAAAGGAAGAAAAATTAAACTCAAAATTTCCCGAAGGGTTTGGTAAAAAATCCTCATAAATTTCAGTGGACATCGGCTGTATCAGTGAGAGGCCAGTATGTGTGTAAAATTTTCAGGTCAGTAGATCTCAAAGCTAGTTTTACCGATGCAAGCAGAATATCTGATCGATATCCCCTAATACGTTAAGAATGTAAGTTACTTCCCAGCTTTTTTTTGATATTTAATCAGTTTCTGGCATTTTTTAACAAAATTTCCGTAAAATCAAGAATAGAAATACAATTAGTAATAAGCTGTTTGCTGTGATAGTAAGGATGCGTTCATTAAAAACGTCAAGAGTAGAACAAACTCGAGCGAATCGTACCTATTGAGAAATATACACCCAGTAGGATGGGGCTAGAGGACTGTCGCCATCAAGAAAAAGGCAAATTAGTAAATGTGAAATCAAAATCAGCCCTTTTATCATATATTTTAGTTTTTATTTTATAAGAGTCAATACTGATAGTTATGTCCAGAAAACGGCAGTATTTGGAATCTATGTTAGCTTTATTTCATTGCAGTTCTTCTGGGTAAATGATGTCCACATAATCTGAAAACGGGGGATTATCAATAGCAAGGATATCGTCAATATACCTGCTGTCATCATTGAAAATAAAAATAAGTTTATCACTGGTTTGTATGGTTCCGTTTTGAAGTTTTTTCATGAAGTCTCGTTTGAAACGGACCAGGGAAAGATCTGCAATTAGAGATGCACAATTTGGACCCATGGGAATACCTATTATTATTGTAGCTAATATTAGAAAAGAATCCTTGTTTTTTTTTGTTAGAAAAAATAAACTGCAGGCCAGAGAAAATTTAAAAGCCCATTCAATAAGTTGTTCCAATTTGGATTTCATCAAATTATGTGGAAAGGTTGAATAAAGTGTAGAAATTTCATAACTATTATCTAAAACTTCAATAGAATTTTTCACACTCCAAAAGTAATATTCACCAGAGTTTTGATAAGTTTTTTTTAACTGTAATTGATAACTCGTTTATACAAGTAAGTAAACTAGTTAAATGTATGGATAAATAAGTAGTAGAAAACTTATTAAATGCCGAAATAAAACGATATTTGAAGGGATTTTTGTGAAACTTAGGATCCCAGTACATGGCAGGCAAGGTGTTATCTTTTGGTGGAACTTGAAGCATTTCTGTATCCTTATAATATTATTTGGTTAACGTTTTTTTCGTCCCAATTGGTACGTGTCTGACTTTCCCAGTTCGTTTTTTTTTTGGACATTGATGTGGTATTTCTTTCAGACGAAGTCTTGCCAACAGACACATACACATATTTTTACCTAGGTCCTTCAATTAAAACTAAATTCTTTATATAGACAGCTTAGGAGATGACTCAACATAATTATCTTTATAAAAATTATTCTGTTGGTGACCTTGGTAAACAAAATTAGATAAATTTAGAGCTTGTTTGTCTGCGCTTTCTCGTTTACACCATTTTTTACAATAAATAAATACTGCGTCTTTATTATATCAAAATAACAATGAAGGGATATGGAGTAAATGCAAAGGAGACAAAGTCTCCACAAATACATGGTTACTCTACCGGTGCACCTCATCTCACCCATGGTTTTTTATTGGGTCCGTGTTGTTCATCTTTGTGTGTGTGTGTGTCTTCATTTTTCTTTTCTGTGCCGTACCCATGTTTTGTCTCTGTTTTTTCCCTTTTTTTTGTTTCTGGTGTTGCCATTGTCCTTGGATTTTTCGCTTTTGGATTGACGGTTCGGTTCTCACTTACTTTATACTCAGCAATAGAACAACGCTTTTATTGTTGTTCTGCATCCTGAAGCCACTATGAAGTCTTCGACAATGAGCTCCACTCATGCCTCATAGCAAGTTCAATATGGCCCCTAGCACCCTGTGAGGGTAATTCATTGCTAACTGTCGAGCAACACTACATCCATGCTTTTTGATTCTTTGCTCCATGGATGCGGGATCGTGAACAAACATTAATTTACGTTTATGGTCTTCCAAACGTTTAGATTTTATCTGCACTGAAGAGACATAAGCGATATTTAGGCCTTTTTCTTAAGAATCGTCGAACTTCTTTATCTACAATGATGTTAAGATTCCCCGTTAATATATGTCCGCAACGGTCGACGTGGAACACTCTCAGCTGCTAGTGTAGATTTTCTTGAAAACAGCATCACAGGTAATAGAAGAGAAATTGAAAAAAAATGCTTATAGTAGGTTTTTTTCTGTAAGAAGAGGAAATGATAGGCATGTCCTGGTTTTCAAAATAGACTGGTGCAGCTTGTTGAATATCTGGGCCCCTGCAATATCCATAAAGTAAATTCCTTGAGAAATATATGTAATTTTCAAAAATTGTTTTACATGTGCATCGGGTTTTTGATTCTCGGATTAAGCACGTGAAAGCAGAATGCATCAATGATTTTAAAACATTCATATAGTGGACTTTTAACAGACAAGGTATCACATTCTTGAAATAAACTTCCCTCATCGTATCTCTTTAGAGCTTGAACATACTACTATTTTCATATCCAAATTGGTCTGCCTTACCCTTTTCGTGTCCACCTTCAATATATTCTATAACCAGTTATTCGTTTACGGACTGGTTTTCATCAATTGTTGCTTTGTTTACTATTTTATTACATGATGGTCCCCAATCTGCGTGTATCAGGTGAGACCAAAACTAGCATAAAAGCGAGACCAGTGAAAGCACTTTATATAGGCGAGACAAACGTGAAAACAGACGAGAACAACAGAAACATTTTGGACAGGCAAGGCAAAAGCTTTACCAACCATAGCACCCTAAACAGGTGAGACCAAAGCTAGGATTAAGGAGAGACCAATGAAAGTACCTTAACAGGTGAGACCAAGGCTAGGATAAAGGAGAGACCATTGAAATCATCTTAGATGGCGCGAGACCAAACATTTATCAATCATGGCACTTTATACTGGTAAAAAGTTAATCATACACCTTGGACAGGCGAGGCCAAAGCTAGGATAAATTAGATACAAAAGAAAGCATATTACATGGTTCGAGACCAAAGCTTAACTTATCATAGCATTTTGGACAGGTAAGGCAAAAATTTACCAATAAAAGCACCTTTGACATTCGAGACAAAAACTAGGATAAAAGAAAGACCAATGACGGAATCTTAGATGGGGCGATACCAAAGCTTAACCAATTATAGCACTTTGGAAAGGTAAAAAAAGGTTAATCAATAAAAGCATGCACCTTGGACGGACGAGACCCAAACTACATATAGGAGAAAAGAGAGACCAACAAAACATTTTTAAATGGGACGAGACCAAAGCTTAACCAATCAAAGCACTTTGAACAGGTTAGACAAAAATTAGGATAAATGCAAACCAATAAGAGCACATCATCACAGTACAATAACACCTCAACACCTCATTTGCATATCTATCTCATCTCCATAGGTTGCAGGCGTTAACATTTGGCCTATGAGTCTATATGAGCCCTGTTCACCACTGCAACTAATGGGTTTTCCATCAGAAGTCGACTTCAAGATGTTAACATAATTTAAAAAAAAATAAAGATAAATTTTCAGTTTCTGACGAGACCAGCAGACTTTCATGTTTCGACACCTCTGAAGAGATCAATATCTTGAAGGCCAACCTCCCGGCATGTCAATGTGAACTTGCTTTTGAATGTCAGAAAGTTTAGTAAACAACCGTAGAACACGGCAAAAATAGTCAACATGTTGCTTTAAAGCAATAGATCTGACTGTTTATGTCGCCATTACGATTTGTAACTCGGTATTCCGACGTCTGATACACTGGTTATTCAGAAAACAAGTCAACGATAAGTCTACCATATGCGTTACAATACTACTTTACCAGTACTTAAATAAATATGAAGTGTGATTGTTTTAGTTCACTAATTCTTTTAAGATAGCCATCGTTACCGTATTTTTTCCCAAACGAACTTTTGATATGTCCTTAGCAATACTTTCTGAAATTTTTGTATATCCGCAAATTTCTTGACATTGCATTATATTCGTCTGTCCATCTTGCTAACCAAAGTACAAACTGCATTAAAAAGGGTTTACCCATTGGTGAACATAAATTTATCAGTTTTGGGTTCTGACAGGAAAGTGATCTTGGTGATATGACCTGAAACATAAAAGTTTGCAAATATCGGATGTTATCCAAATAACATTTGTAGAAATGTGTATACTTTTTTAAGCATGATAACATAGTGGCTGTTGACCACAAATTTGTGTTGTCGTCGGTTTTTTGGTTCACCTATGAAAAATGGTTTTTGGGTATAGCTTCTCAGAACGTACATTTTCTGTAAACTATTTGACTATATACCAGTAATTTGTTATCAAAACTAGATAGTTTTTTTTTAAATTTTGATACATATAGATTATAACAAGCCATTTTTCTTCTCAGCCCCATTACCAGCCCTAGGTCAGAACATCGGCCCGATAGCCGACAGCCTTGGGGATGATTTCGAACATAGGTTGATAAAGGAGGTAGTATGAGGTGTGATTTCAATTAATGATAAAAAGATTTTGAGTAAATGCGAATGAGACGAAGTCTTTTGTAATACGTGGTAAAAACAAGCAATGATACAACGCTTTTGTTCTTCATCTCCAAGTCACCGTGAGACATCC
This sequence comes from Modiolus philippinarum, assembly GCA_002080025.1. Lineage (NCBI taxonomy): Eukaryota > Metazoa > Mollusca > Bivalvia > Mytilida > Modiolidae > Modiolus > Modiolus philippinarum. The sequence continues at coordinate 8,901 of MJUU01059051.1, read as the reverse complement.
AATAATGCGCCCTGTTCATACCTCAAGTTCAAGGCGGCCCCTATCACCGGATTGAGCGGAATTTGTCGCAAATGGTCGATCAACGCCACATCCATGTATTCAAGGTTGTCAACAAACATTAAATAAACTGGCAAAGTAATCTTAAAATCACCGTCATCTGTTTGCCGACAAAAGACTCACAGAATTATCACAATTTGTAAGTAATCACTTGGCAGTCGTCGAGTCAATTACAAGTAAAGTAGGCGTAATAAAATAGTGAGATGTGGGCACAATAAAGTGAATGGCCAGAATAACATTGGAAATTAGAAAACAAAATGCCAAATTTTGAAAATATAGTGTATCCATATGACAAATTCTCTCAAGAACATGTACACAATGAGCGCATATTGACATCTCACTGACTGGTGGTGAAATGGAGACACTTGAAACTAACGCATATATATTCAAATGTGTGCAGCTATATATTAAGAATTCTTGGCGCTTTTCACGTTAATAGATAATAACAGACCGTGTTTGTAAGCGTGTCGTCACCTTCCCTTCCTTGATCTTGTTTTGTGACCTTTTTCATAAAATACAAGATAATTTAGTGGTACTTCGTTGAAACATATTAAATATTCTCAATTCATTTGCGTAGCATTTTGTCAAGTTTAATTTGTTTCACTTCTAATAATATTATTTAATGTATGGTGTGTGTCCTATGTCATTAAAAAACAATGACTATCCAATCAGTTCTGGATTTGACCTGTCACTGATAACAGTCGAGCGGTTGTTTTTACACGAAATTCCCTGTGTTAATTGTCTCTGACCTCTCTGTCAAAGTGTCGATAACATAAAATTTACTGTCTGAAATTAACAAAACTGTTTAGATAATGGATTAAAATTAAGTGCATCATAGAAATAGGACAGTACAGTCTTGCAAATAAAAATGAATACTGAATATTCCTTAATATTGTGAAATCAATTTAAAATGTATAAAGGATTTTGTCGTAATTCAGAAACATTATTCGAGAGCTAATAAAAAATAGAAAATAGTTGACCCTATTAAAGAAGTAAATAATTTCGATGAAATTATATTAGAAATATGTAAAAGCAACAATGGAACAGTTTTAAAATACTAGAAAATAATATAAGTAACAAAAATACCGAAGTTTCGACAATTAAAGCAGGAACCATCATTGTATTAAGAAATAAGTCATTATTAGACAATACGTATATTCAACAATCTGATTGGATTTAGAATTTAGTTAATTGTTTTGTAATAAACTGTGTAAATGAATGACATTTTATTAGAATCACCTGATACTATTTTTATCAGCATTGTTACAATTACTGATGATAGTCTGGTATTTGTCAATGTGTGATGACAGTATTTACAGTGTGTGTTTAGATAAGTGACACAGAGTTAAGAGATTTTCACTAGTCGAACCATACATTAAGTCTTATAATAACCGCATTATAAACTCCTCCCTACGGTCGGAATTTATAATGAGGTTATTATATAATACATACAATGTAAGCTTAGATTATAGCCTTTATGGCAACTACCAGGCAATTATTCGTTTTGATCCATTTTGTATTTATGTCTTTACACAATAATTTAAGGTGTCTCAGTGGAATAATTACACCTTTTTTATCTAATACTTGTTCATTTAGATTTCCATTATTAACAAATTTAATAAAACATTCATTTAAAATGTAAAGAAAGTTCCAAAGTATTTTAAATTTTTATTCCTTATCACGTTTACAAAATTTTCATTACAAAACGGTGAACTAAAACACATGTGCTTTTAATCTGCTGTTGGATTTACAGAACACAGAACTATGCAAGGAAGATAATTAAATAAAAGAATTTCATATAGATATCACTAGAGAAATTAACATTTCGCAATTTATCTCTCTTATTTCAACGATGACCCCTAATTTTTTTTTAACAGGTGAACCTTATAATGATTTCAAAACACATGAAAAGTATGAACAAAATCTATCAAAGATTTTTAAAGCTATCCTCTCATCTAGTCATTTTTTCCTATCATTTCTATGTAAAATCCTGAAATTTTCAATTTTAGACTTTGCACTTAAAAGTGACCCCCCAAATTTTATTTTATAATTTTAACAATAATACTATTATGTTTCTACACAGAAAATTTCACAAACTTCTATAATAGGAAAATAATACCCTGCAGACACCTTAGCATAACATGTACATTTAAAATTTGTATGTCAATATTGTATATTATGCATTTTAAGGAGAAGACCTTGTAAGTTATATCAACTTGTGTCTGAAATCCTTGTCTTTTGTATTGTTTGACAATAAAATAACTTTAAATCAAAATTAAATTATGAACAACACGCAAAATGGAGTTTTGCATTTACGAGGTTTTTGAATGTTTATGTAGGTTACAAGGCATTGAACATATGATGAATTCCTGAAGAAAATGATGGTTATAGGCATTTTTCTATCGGTAAGTATTTAAATTAACAACCGGAAAGGCATATTATTTATAGTGCATATTATATGAAAATTTTAACTAATTAACATCTTAAATATAACCCTGATATCTAGCTGAATGTCCGATTTTAGGTCTGTCCTTCTTTGTGTCCGAAACATAACTTTTGTACCTTTGCCCCTCAAACGTATTATATGGATGCATTGAGAAATAGAATAGAAAGGATAACAGGAAACACGTGCAATATTTGAAAAGCACAGTCACATGCCACGATGTACCAAGGAACTGCACAAGAGAAAAAAAAACCAACACATTAAAGACAAACCTGAACATCGATATGTACTCGGGAAGCAGGACTTGGTACCCGCATGAGCCAACGGTAGGGTTAAATCGGTTTATGGGTATCCAATACTCCCATTTCTCTGTCGTCCCGTTACCCTGTAGTATATTAAACATAGATGCGTCTTTGATATTTCTTTATGTAGGTGGGCTGCCTTGACCTACCTTTCATACATGAGTGATCCAGGTTAAATTTTGTGTCAATGTCCATATCTAAAGGTTAAATTTTATGTCAATGTCCATATCTAAAATACTGGAGGAGGAAGAGGAATAATATTTTGTCAATGGATTAGTCTTGGGTTGCCTCGAAATTCCTTATAAAAATTAGGTAACTTTGACCTACATTACATGGTGAATAAAAGGATATGGAGTAAATGCACATGAGACAAAGTCTCTACAAATACAAGCACCGGTTAAGCGGAATTATTTGCTAATTGTCGAGCAACGCTACATCCATGTCTTCATTGGTCATTGGTGCGGGATTGTCAACAAACATCAATTAAAATGGCAAAGTGCTCTTACAATCACTGTCATCCTTTGCCCGACAAAAACACCAGTGTCTTAAGCTAGTGGACGATTACAACATATAGACAAACACAGGGCACTCATCAAGTCGAATGTAAGAAAACTTGGCGTTATTAAATAGTGAGATTGGGCACTCAAAACAGGCCAGAATTATTGTTAAATTCCAGATCTGAGATAATAGAACAGGTAAATGAATTATATTTTGTCAGTTGATGCGTCTTTGATAGTAACGAAGTTATTGGTATAAATTAGGTAATTTTGACTTATATTTACTGTCATGCATGAGTGACTCAGGTTAAAGTTTTTTTTTAAGTCCAGAAATGAGTCCAGATATGAGATACTAGAGCAGGTAAAGGAATAATATTTTGTCACTGAATGTGTCTTGGATAGTCACGAGGTTAGTGATGAAAATTAAGTCTCTTTGACCTACATTTCATGCATGAGTAACTCACATTAAAGTTTTTGTGAAAGTCCACATCTGAAATACAAGAGTAGGTAAAGAAATTTTTTTTTTGTCAGTGGATGCGTGTAGGATAGTCACAAGGATCCTGATAAAAAGTAGGCCACTTTGGCATATATTGGTTCCTCACTGTGTTGAAGACCATGCGGTGACCCCTAGATGCTTTGTTTTGGGCCGTTTTAACCTTGATATGGGATGTTGTCTCCATGACATTAACCCCATTTCCTTTCTTTTTCATATTTCATGCATGAGTGACTCAGGTTTAAGTTGTCTTTGGTGTACAATAGGAAATTGTATCTTCAGGAATAGTTTCAGTAAGTGATTGTTTAGTAGTCTGAAACAGACTTATTTTAACACAAGGAGATTAACTGTCGTCCCTGACTACTCCTTCCTCTTGTTTTCACATTTTGATTGTGATATACTAATTTCAAATTTCATCCGCTATAGTGAAGTATACTGAAGGAAGACGATACTGATGCTAACTCTTAATTCAATTTTTGCTCAAGCTTTGAATAATCATGTTGTATTTTATGTTTGCATTTTTAAGCCGGTATGGTTCTTTCTAGGCGCTTAAGATATAGATAAGAGGAATACTAGTTTACCCTATGTATTGTATTTAAATGTGTTAAGATGTTTTTGATTAAATATGTTGACGCGTCAGACCTTTTCATGCATGTTTTTACATTTTTTTCAGCTTTATGTATTATCAGGCCAGTCATGTCTGTATCAGGCTTACGATCTTCAATGTCCACATATATCACAGTGGAAAAACAGTGTGCAATCATTTCAGTGTTCCTCGGTAACAAGATACCTGTGTTTATATCACAGTTTACTTAAAAATGTTCAAGAAAAATGTGGTGCCGAGGAAGAAATAGCTGGTCCAGGTAAAAAAGGACTAAATACAAAACTGATAGATGTCACCAATACATTTTTAATTCCGTGTTTTGTCTTAAATATTTGCAAAATATGTATTCAACCTGGTATTCCCCAATAGCAAATTGAAAAATTGGGTCCATGTGCGTGTTAACTTTCAAATTTAAAATGACACGCGATTTTTAAGCATTGCTTATTTCCGTAAATGACCTTATCCGAGATAGATTTATATTCCCTATCACTAATTTGGAACATAAGACGTAGTTTTATAGCTAAACTAATGGCATAATTCAATCATTTTAGTAGAAAATATAAGTTTGTTTTTTTTTACTATATGAATTTCAACACATTCAAACAGTATATTAACAATGAAGGATATGTAGTACATATATGTAAATGCACTTGAGATAAAGTCTCTACAATGACATAGCAAAGCCAAAAAATGGAACAACGCCTTTATTGTTTTTTTTCATCTTGAAGTCACCATGAGGTCCTTCAACAATGAGCTTTGCTCATAACTCATAGGATGCAGGACTTACTTACCCTTTCGGAGCACATGATGACACTCCCGGTTTTCATGGGAGTTCACACCATTAGTGTCTTAGTTCTGAATGTCGTTTTTTTATTTCCGTGCCTTATGACTGCCTTGTTTTTCTGTGGTCCCGTTGTTGCCATGTCTATGGATTTCATTTTTTGTAATTATCACATACCTTGTATTCCAGTATTCTACTGTCGTTTTGTAAGATATAATTGTGTAAAGTTTCTTGCAGTTTCTGAATGAATTCAACTACAACCGATGCTATGAAGCAAGGACAGTAGTAGATGATGAACAACAAAAAAAGCCTTTTCCCATTGCTTGGATTTACCATGTCTTTGTAGAAACCTTGTCTCATGTGTATTTACTTCGTATTCTTTCATTGTTTATTTAGGACTAGATTTTGAAGTGTGGAATCCATAAAAACAGATCCCCCGTGCGAAAGATGTATGATCTTTTAGTATTTCAGTTATGATATACCTTTTCTTTACACAATTTCTCACATGGATACCCCATCCCCTTAGGGTGACTTTAAGATTAGGAATAACAATAAAAGCTTTGTTCATAGCTACCGTGTGTCTGTACAAACTTTGTCTCGCGTGAATAACTCCATATTCTTTCCTTGTTTATGTGTTGAATTGTAATCATTATCGACTAAAAAAATCTCTGACTACAAGAAATTTTTTAAATACTCTTTGTTCAGTATATCTCATTTCACTCAAAGAATTTGGGGAGACATATACACAAAATTCCATGTATCTATAAGCTAAAAGTAACATGATCCGTTGGCAACCATTGTCCGTTAGCTTTTAATACTGTGATCATCTTCTTAGAACCAAACAAAACTTTACTGGAATAATGTGCGGATGTGTCTTTACAAAACTTGCTTATTTCATTGCAATCTTATCAAAAACATAGCTGTCATTACAAAACGTAAAGATTAATAAAAGACCCAATATGAAAACATATCGTTCATAGTCTCCTGTAAAACCTCAGGAGCAAAGTAAACCAAACCCTAAAAAGACACCAGTGTGGAACTTTGTTTAGCATAAGACCATATGGAACACATATTTTGATTACCTCATCTGAACTTCCAAAGCAAACTTAAACATACTACAGGAATGATGTAGGAGAGGTACTTAACAAAGAAATCCAGCAAGGATGTATAGAAGGTGCTTTACGAAGATTGGTCATTTTATTATAATATTGACTACAAGCAACAATGAAAGGATATGTATGGATTAATTGCACTACAATGATATAGTTAAACCAAGCAATTGAACAACGCTTTCATTGTTGTTCTTGATCTTGAAGTCACTTTGAGGCCTACAACAACGAGCTATGCTCATTACTCACAACAAGTTCGAGACGGCCCTAGCACCGGTTTGGGCGTAATTCATTGTTTAATGTCGAGCAACGCCACATCGTGTATCCTTTTCGTCATGGATGCAGGGTTGCCAACAAACATAAAATTAATTGGCAAAGTGCTCAAACAACTGGTGTCATCCATTGCCCGACGAAAAGACTCATAGAAGACAATAACAACATATAAACAACCATATGGCAATTGGCATAATAATACAATGAGATGTGGGCACTATAAACAGAATGACTACAAACTCGATTACAAGCACTGACCACTGTTTAAGTATGATGAACATGTAATTAACTTGTAAATTAGAATTTTGAAGGCATTTTTGTTATCTAAAGAACTGAACAAAGAAGTTATGTCATTGGATTTCGATTTTAACATTACATCTTTCCATTGTTGATAAGGATTTTGTTAGATGAACAGAAGAAGCTATGCTTTTATTTTGAGGCATTATATCATCAGACTATAACATAATATTTTGCTTCAAACCTGTCCAATTTAAAGATGTTGGAAGTTGAGAGTAATATACTACTTGTGTAGATCGGGGGGGTTAGTCATATATCTGTACGGGGGGTAGGGGGAGCAGTGGTTATATATTTTGCTTTTTTCTCAGAAAATTAAATGTTTTTGTGACATATTATGCAGTGTCTTTGAAGCTAAAACGACTATTATGGAGATTTTTGTCTTACCTTTCTTGAATACACCTTGTTATATTTTGTTTAAGCGTTGTATGGAAATGACATTTTGTTGGGTCTTGTTTATCGAAAAAGAAAATTTTTGACACTTTAAGCTGCATTGAGGAAAGTTATGGTAAAAAAATTTCTCTGCAGTGGTAAATGGTGAAAATATAAGACTTTGATTCAAGGTTTATATGATCATGTCATATTGTGTGATGTTCTATTTAATTACACAGTAATTTTAAACAAGCTTCGGTGGTTTTTAGACCCTTTGGGATAATACTTCCTGTTTATAGACGAAATCACTTTGTAAAAACTATAACATTTTTGAGTCATTTTGCTTTAATCTTTTCTCTGAAATGGTAAATTATTTAAATATGAAATTCGTCACAATCATTGGAATACTATACAATATTGAAGGGTTCTTTTTTAGACCTGTCAGGATAACAGTTTCTGTTCATTTAGACCTGTCAGGATAAAAGTTTCTGTTCACTTAGTCAATAAATGTTTGACTGATCATGATTCATTATTTTTCTTCTCACCAAAGGTATTGAGGCATATAATATTTTTTGTCACAAACTTTACATTATCATTGCATATTATGGAAAGATCAGAGCATTAGTTAACAGATTCTTGTTAGTTCACCTGACATTAAGGCCATGTGGACTTTTCAAGACATCAGCATCCGTCGTATGTCAGTCGTATGTCAACGTCGTATGTCAACTTTAAAAACAAAATTCTGAAAATGCTGAACTTTTATGAATCAAACTTGGCTTGGATCATTACCATCGCATGTAGTTTTCAATTTTGATGTAATAAGTCCGGGGATTATAGAACCTGACTACTGTGACAAGATTGATTGATTGACATGGGGTTTAACGTCATTTTCAGCAGTATTTCAGCTATTTCATGACGGTCAATTTTAGTGGTGGAGGAAGCCGGAATACCCGGAGAGAATCACCGACCTTGGGCAGGTTACTGACATACCTTACCACTTACGATTGTAAGTCGAGTGCACCTTTTTTTAGCTCACCTGACCCAAAGGGTCAGTGTGAGCTATTCCCATCACTGCATCCGTCCGTTAAACTATTCACATTTTCATCTTCTCCTCTGAAACCACTGAAGTAAATTCAACCAAACTTTACAGGAATGATGTACCAAAGGTCCTCACAAAGATTTCTCATTTCGTTCCGATCCGACAAAAAACATGGCCGCCAGCGCGGAACTTGGGTTTAACATTGGACGCTACGGGAAAAATCACATTTTCATCTTCTGCTCTGAAACCACTGAAGCAAATTTAACAAAACTTTACAGGAATGATAAACTAAAGGCTCTTAACAATGATTGCTGATTTTGTTCCGATCCCACAAAAACATGGCCGCCAGCACGGAACATAGTTTAACATTGGACCCTGTGGGAAAATCACATTTTCATCTTCTGCTCTGAAACTACTGAAGCAAATTCAACCAAACTTCACAGAAATGATGTATGGAAGGTCTTATACAAAGATTGCTCATTTCGTTCTGATCTGGCAAAAAACATGGCCGCCAGCGCAGAACTTAGGTTTAATATTGGACCCTATGGGAAAAATTACATTTTCATGTTCTGCTCTCAAACAACTGTACCAAATTCAACCAAACTTTACAGGACAACGGCAGTAGAATACCGAAGGA
>MJUU01059048.1:35277-69024 GCA_002080025.1 Modiolus philippinarum | reverse complement strand
TTTTGGTCATTTTTATAGACAGAGTTTAAACGGCACACTAAAAATCTAACTTTTCAAGCCTTACATATGTTAAAATTCCATACAATTGTATTTCGCACATGATAAAACTTCTTCGAAAGGATATGATGAATAAAATTTCAAAATATTTCAATTTTTTTGGTCATTTTTATAGACAGAGTTTAAACCGTACACTAAGAAACCTAACTTTTAAGGCCCTAAATATGCTAAAATTCATTAAAATTGTGTTTCGCAAAATATAAAACTCCTTCAAAAGGATATGATGAATAAAATTTTCATAAAATTAAAATTGTTTTGGTCATTTTTACAGACAGAGTTTCACTGCATACTAAAAATCTAATTTTTATTTTGTGTTTTGCAAAATATAAAATTCCTTCAAATGATATGATGAATAAAAATTTTCAAATATTTGAATTGTTTTGGTCATTTTTATAGACAGAATTTAAACCGCACTTTAAAAATCTAACTTTTTAAGCCTTAATATGTTAGAATTCATTAAAATTGTGTTTCGCAAAATATAAAACTCCTTCGAATGGATATGATGCATAAAATTTTCGAAAAATTTCAATCATTTGGTCATTTTTATAGACAGTTTAAACCGCACACCAAAACTCTAACTTTTCAAACTTAAATATGCTGAAATTTGTTGAAATTGTGTTTTGCAAAAGATAAAACTCCTTCAAAAGGATATGATGAAAAAATTTTCAAAACATTTAAATTGTTTTGGTAATTTTTAAAGACAGAGCTTAACTGCACACTAAAAATCTAACTTTTCAAGCCTTAAATATGTTAAAATTTATTGACATTGTGTTTCGCAAAAGATAAAACTCCTTCGAAAGAATATGATGAATAAAATTTTCAAAATATTTAAATTGTTTTGGTCATTTTTATGGACAGAGTTTAAACCGCACAATAAAAATCTAACTTTTCAAGCCTTAAATCAGTTAAAATTCATTAAAATTGTGTTTCCCAAAATATAAAACTCCTTCGAAAGGATATGATGAATAAAATTTTCATAAAATTTAAATTGTTTTGGTCATTTCTATAGACAGTATTTAAACTGCAACCTAAAAATCTAACTATTCAAACTTAAATATTCTGAAATTTGTCAAAATTGTGTTTCGCAAAAGCTAATAATCCCTCGAAAGGATATGATGAATAAAATCTTCAAAACATTTTAATTGTTTTGCTCATTTTTAAAGACAGAGTTTAAACCTCAGTCTAAAAATCTAACTTTTCAAGCTTAAATATGTAAAAATTCATTAAAATTGTGTTTTGCAAAAGATAAAACTCCTTCGAAAGGATATGATGAATAACATTTTCAAAATATTTAAATTTTCTTCTTTTTTTCATTTTACAGACAGAGTTTAAACCACACTCTAAAAATCTAACTTTTCATGCCTTAAATTAATTAAAATTGCGTTTCGCAAAAGATAAAACTCCTTGGAAAGGATATGATGAATAAAATTTTCAAAAAAAAATATTGATTTGGTCATTTTCAAAGATCGAGTTTATAACGCAGACTAGTATTATGCAGTTTAGATACCCAGTTCTCATTCACAAATGAATGTAAACGATTTTAATTGAAACAAAATACAGCATTCGCAATTTAATCAAACTGTTTCTTTATATTCGAAAAAGATGTATCTAACAACCTCGAAACACACGAGAATATTATGTTTATTCGTTTTGTCTAAAAATTCCAAATATTTACGTATCCGTCAGACGTGATTTACTGATTGATGCAATGCGTAATTTACGGATGCGATCAGTAAAATACGTTTACATCCGTAAAATCGTAAAATACGTACACATCCGTTATTCATGGATCCGTCATCGATCAGTCAAAAATCCGTCAATAAGTAACGGCTACTTATACAAGGACTGTACCAGAGACATATAGATTCATCTATATGTATACAACGTCTCTATTTATACCAATTTTTTTCTGCCTATTTTTCGGTGACCAAACCATTATCAGCACTTTAATTTGAGGGGACTTTGAATGTTTCTTGCACGGTGTTACTTTAAGCAGAGACATATAATTATATGTTGCTGCTTTAAGCAATGCAAACATTTTCTTCTCCTTTTTATTTGACCCTCCAAGATTGTTTCTATCATATTTCCCTCAAATTGTTTTCCCTCGCTGACACTTAATTAAAGGATGCTTCAAGCAGACCTATATTGATGCATTGTAAGTATCTATAGAAATACAAAAGTGTTATAAGCCTTGTTAGTTGACTTTAGTGCATTTGAAATCACGACTGACACCAGTGCTGCACTTTCACTTTCTTTAGAGTACTATCAGTTACATACGTAATTTAATCTGAAAGAAAATTAAGACCAACAAGTTGTTGAGAAAACATGTTTCGCAAAATAGTGTGAGATGTCACATTGCAGTTTGATAAAACAGAGGTTTCCCTGACATTTCGCAATTCCATAACTTGCAATTCTGATGCCGGAAGTCAATATGGCAAGAACCAGAACAGGAATTTGCAGTTTTCATTGACTTTAAAATATCATACGACACCGCGCCTGTAGTTTGTACGGCGATTTTATCAACATAGCGAAATTACTGTCTCAAAAACTTATACACCAAGGGTATGTTCAGTCACTGTTTCATTTGTCACTAAAGAAGTTTTACGGTCGTCACCAACATTTGACAGACCGTAACAATGTTTCTATTTCACAAATGAAAATATATATCTTTGGGTAGATCCAGAGTTTAGTACCGGACTAACTTACATCGACGGCTACAAAGCCGGACTTTTCACACCGTCAGTGTGACTGGTGCCACGCGTTGAGCATATCATGCTTATCCTTCCGGAACATCTGATGATACCTCAGTTTTTGTGGGGTTCACACTGCTAGTGCTTTAGTTATGGGGCGTTCTTGATCATTTTGTTTTATTTGTTTTGTCTTTTTCCTACTGTCTCAATTCGTGTTGGATATGAATTGCCGTGATTTTGGATTTATGATTTTAGAATTCCCCGTTTCCTCATTCTTGCTTCGGTATTCGTTTGCCGATGTATTTAAGGTAGATAGATAGTAATATTCATATCCGTGAGATTTTGTTTTAAGTCGGCACAATTGAAGAACCAATCCATCTTACCCGAAATCTATATTAAAAACTATGGGTCACCATGCTTGCTTTTTCTAGAATTGAGATCAAAGTTTGCTCATTTTCAGCCATTTTTTCACCTAAATTTACATAGAATGCACGGGGGAAATATGGAAAGGCAACTTTAAGCTTGATAGAATTGAACTTTTTATCCATGAGAATTTGTTGTATTTTTGTGAAAAGATAGTTCATGACGTAATTTATTGGTAACAATAAAAACATGTATATGTCACCACGCTTTTAACGAAAATAGTTTTCAAAGTTTCCGGATTAAACATTATTTACGGGAAATGGAAGTTACTTCGCGGCAAAGTAAACGAAATATGACGTTTCACATCTGTCATTCAATTATGACGTCACAAAGGAAAAGCCGTCAAAAAGCAAACATACTCCGTATCCGACTCTTTATTTTTCTAACGTGCGATTGAATTGCTCAGCGCAACAGTGTCTATCTACTTTAAAAAAATATTATCCTCTTTGTTTTCGTACTTACAGTTTATATTACACATTTGGTATATGTTATGATACATAAGGCCATTTATTAATTTTTCTTACTTATCACTGTCATCCAATTTACGTTTTTCCATTCATACTACTTGTTCTCGACAATGACATACACCAGAATGATCATGAACTAAATGCTCGCAGTGTTAGGAATAAATGAACCTTGTTTATGGGGGTCCCAATATCCCATTTCACAGTAAGTCTGGACGAAAATATCCCTTTGAAAATTGAAGATATCCCACTAATTATTGAAATATCCCGTTTTCCATAGTAAAAATATCCCATATCCCAGTACTTTTTGTCCCAAATATCCCATATCCCATTAACAAAAGTGGCAAATATCCCGTATCCCTATATACCCTAAACAAGCCTCATAAATAAGATTACATAGTACGAGATATAGTGTTTAAATTTTCTATCGTATGTATTACTGATTTAAACTTATTTTATTGTCCAAAAAATATGAAAAAAAACGGATTGGACACACGTTTTTCAACTTAGTATTGCTCTCTTCGTTATGTGTTACTGTAATTCATTTGGATAGCAGATTCAGATATTCATATGGATAGATTTTCAGACTGAATCTTAAAAAATACAGTAGTGTGGATAAGGGTTCGAATACAACTCTAAATGGTTTGACCAACTCTACTTTTAATTTCCACTTTTAATAATAAATCCATTAAACATATTTTTAACACATTGCGATTAAAAACTTTGACGATTAGAAGTCCGGGGAGGCGGAGGGGGATACTCAAAAAAAATTGCGGGGGTGTTTTGGTACAGGACCCGCACCCCGACCCAATTTCAGACTACTTTTAAGGGAATTTGCAAACCCCATTTTAAACTTTTAGTATATTCAATGGAACCAATTGTAGAGCACGATGCCAAAATCATATATTGCATCATTGCATCCTTTTGAAAAGTTTATGACAAATTAAATATTGAAATATAATAATAACCCTGAATTAATACCCCGTCAAGTAAACTTGCATTCAATAGACTATATACAGTGGCTGCTAATAATTTATTACCAGATAAGCCCTTAAATGATGGATCACTGATATAATCAAATCAACATGCTGATCTGTCATGACTGAGATCCAATTAAAACGCCATGGTATAATGTTCTTAGTTAATTTTAACCCCATTAGAGACTGGATGGTATAGACCCTTTCAGAGGAAAAGTTCGAATGACATGTCCAATCGTAGACTAAAAATGAAATAGACAACCCCGTTTGTCATAACCTCATGGCCACCAAATATATTGCTAGTAAAAACCTAATTATCTGTCAAAAACTACCCTAAGAAGAAAATATTAACCAAAAGAAAAATTAATCAGAAATATACAGTAAAATCTAAATACTATTTCTCTCCTAAACATTGGTTAAAGCAAATCAAAAATAAAACTTCTTTTTGATTTTGAAATGATATATGAATTTAAAATTTATTCACTTTCAAGTCAATGATATAATACCTGCCCACGAACTTTTACTTTTAAGACACATGTCAACTCCAGTAGTAAAGTCAAATCCGGTAGAGGAAAAACAAACTTAGTGGCAAATAGAAAAAAATTTGTTGTCATCTCGGAAACAGATATCCCATGGCTGTCCGCAAGATCGTGATATCGACCGTGAAACCTTTGCCGTCAGTGATTCTGAGTCGTATTTTACATAGTATGCTCGCTCTCTGTCCATAACTTCCTGAAAAGCTAGTGTCACAATATTTTGAAGACCCTCTTTTACGACAGTCATAATAGATTGAAAATTAAAAGAGAACAGAAATAAAGAAAACCAAAATGCTTGCTGAACATCTACAATATATACAAAAGCATTACTGCAAGTTTTGTTGAAAAATATAAAGCTATTTAGTTACGGATAATGGAGGCATTTAAAATGACAAAGTTCAAATATAGCTGGATATTCTACAAAAAACAAAAATGAAGAAAACAAAATGCATGGTTCACATCTGCAATATAAAATAAAGCATTCCTGCAAGTTTTGTGGAAACAACCAAGCGGTTAAGGAGGAGTTGTGGATAATGGAGGCATACACATAAGACTCCAATAGGCTAAAATGACAAAGTCCAAATACAGTATAGAATTCTGAAGGAAACAAAAAATAAAGAAGTCAAAATTCTTAGTGCACATCTAAAATATATACTCAATCATTCCTGCACATTTTGTTGAAAAGTAGCCAGCAGCTTTGGAGGATTTGCGGATAATGCTCAAATTTTTAACCATATAGACCAACAGACGGACGGACGTAGGACGACAGATAGTAACTTCTATGTATCGTTCCTGCAGGTGCAGGCGACACAATGACACAAAACTATCAATGATACCTCTAATGGCACAGGATCTTATTATATTTTCAGAATATGTTAAATTCCTCAGGGTTTTAAAAAAGTTAGCGTGCAAGTTTGCTATATTTTGCAATTAGTTTAATACATTTTTAATTAGTGTTTAACGGTTTTTGTGATATTCAACCAATGTATTTTTCTGAGCGATATAGACTCACTTTTATGACGATTCTTGACCAAAGCCTTCGCGAAGTTTTGAATCTGATTTTTCTTCCGTAGTGCGACAGTGTTTTCCAGCAGACTAGGCTCCTTGAGCTAGCCGGCAGTTTAGCGGCGAGCACCCTTTGGCCCATCTTTCAAAATTACGTATTGTCGTTTTCTCTCCTTTCAAGATTGTGGTCATGGAGTTAGTAGTCTACCTGTATTGGGTTTTATTTGTATGTATATGATACTATAGGGAAGCGGGACAGATAAAGGTAAGGTTTGGATACCCATAAACTGGTTTAACCCTATCGCTAGCTATTGCTAGTGCCGGTACCAAGTCCGGCTGTTCCGATTCCCTATCGTTGTTTACGTTTGTATTTTGTCTTGTTTGTGTTTTTCCTGTTTAGTTCACTGGCAGATTGTGGCTTATGACTATAATTTTGAGCCATTGTAGATGTTTCCTGTTATCCCATCTTTTACACTTACCATTCTTATTAAGTTATTCACGAAAGAAATTCGATATTCACCCATGACTCAGCTATTCATCAAGGAAATATTTGTCAGTAAGGTTTGAATGTGCTTTGCAGTGGAGAATTTCATGCCTCAACAAGTCGGGACAAGTTTTATACAAAATATACGACATCCTGTCAATGTTTAAATCCAATTTTCGGCAAACATATTATGAGTCTTACTTCACTGTTTCAGCATTTCATTCTTTATTTTACTAGTCTTCAATAAAAAGATTACACTGCTACATAAATGAGGGTATACAATGTAACCCTACTACCTTTTTGAGTCAAAAGTGCACCAAAAAATTGAGATGTCCAGAGTCCATTTTTTTATTTTATTTATTTATTTATTTATTTTGGGGGGGGGCAAAATTTGAAGTGCAAGTAAAAAATGCTATGACTTTTGAGTCCCTGGACTCCATGGACTGACGTTGTCAAGTTCAGAGTACGTCCAGAATAAGACCAAAGTCCCGAGTCCAAAAAGGGGGTTATACCCTCATCAATTACATTATACAATCTTTTCGAAATAGTTGGAAAGCGATATCATGATTTTTTTTAATTATCATACATAAACAAGCAATGAAAGATATGGAGTAAATGTATGTGAGATAAAATCTCTACAAAAACATGGTAGAAACAAGCAATGAAACAATGCTTTCATTGTTGATTTTTATCTTGAAGTCACCATGGGACCTTTGCAAATACCTCAAAAATAGCGAATACTTGGGCGTAGTCCATTGCTACTTATCTAACAACGCTACACCCATGTCTATACCGGTCATTGATTATGGATCGTAAGCAAAGATTAATTAAAATGACAAATGCTCTAAAAATCACTCATCTGTTGTCCGATAGAGAACTGGTGTCTCAAGCTGGTAGAGAATTAAAAAATATGGATTAAACAGGGATTCATCAATTCGATTGTATTAAAAAGTAGCATTATAAATAGTGAACACTATGAACAGGTGGTCAAACTCACATTTGGAAACATAAAAAATGTCAAATTTGCAAATATAATATTATTTCCGTATGAGAGATAAAAACAGTTCACAATAGAAAGCACAATTCTCTTGCACTAGGAGTCTTTTTCGGACTCGAAACAACAGGAGAAACAAACTCAATTCTTAAATGAACAATTAAAGGTTATGAAGAAAATGCCTATGAGCAAAGTTTCTACAAGACATTGTAAAACCAAGCAACTGAACAACACTTTTATTGTTTTTCATCTGGAAGTCATTATGAGGCCTCTAACAATGATGTTCGCTTATACCTCATAGAAAATTAAAGACATCCCATTGCACCAGTTTGAGCGGAATTCATTGATTGCAGAAAGAATTTCTGAGTTTTTTTTTATTTTATTCTATACAATTATTTATGTGTCCCCGAAATTCTATAAATAATTCTAAATTGAAACCATTTTTTAGTTTACCTGGCAAAATTTGTCATTTTCTATGTCCCAAGTCAAACAATATGTCACTAAAACAGGGCATAGGGTACATTTCAGTTTGTTGCAAATAACTCAAAAACCATTATAGCTATCAAAAATCTGACAAGGGATAAAAATGGTCAGCATGAGGAGAATCAGCTAGCCTCAAATTGTGAAGAAATCTGATGAGCCATTTTAGATTCATTGCCCTTTTCCGTGAATTTTTCAAAATTTTTATGTTTTTTTCTTAATTTATTGAAAAACTACAGGTGGACCCAGGATCTTTTGAACTGATACACACAAATGTAGTGCTTAATTCGGTCAACAACCCCGCAGGCTTCGAAGGTGTACTGTTTGTTCATAACTGAATGAATGGACATTGTAATGGCTGTTTTGGAAGGAGAATTTACTGCAAATTAGAGGCTCAGACACTGAGCCTGTATCGCTCACCTGACAAAATGCTGAAGCAGGGTTTTCGATGTTCTGCATGGTGGCCATGTTTTTTATGTGAATTTCCAAAAGGGCCAAAATAAACTATGCTCTGTGCTGGCGGCCATGTTTTTAGTTGGATCCGAACGAAATGAGCAATCTTTGTTAAGGACCTTCAGTTCATTATTCCCGTAAAGTCTGGTTGAATTTGCTTCAGCAGTTTCAGAGCAGAAGAAGAAAATGTGAATTTTCACATAGGGTCCAATGTTAAACCTAAGTTCTGCAGTGGCGGCCATGTTTTTTATCGGATCGAAACGAAATGAGCAATCTTTTCAAAGGACCTTCTATACATCATTCCTGTAAAGTTTGGTTGAATTTGCTTCAGTGGTTTCAGAGGAGAAGATGAAAATGTGAATTTCCCATAGGGCCAATGTTAAACTATGTTCCGTGCTGGCGGCCATGTTTTTTATCGGATCGGAACGAAATGAGCAACCTTTGTTAAGGACCTTAAGTACATCATTCCTGTAAAGTGTGGTGACATTTGCTTTAGTGGTTTCAAAGGAGAAGAAGAAAATGTGAATTTTCCCATAGGGTCCAATGTTAAACCTAAGTTCCGCGCTGGCGGCCATGTTTTTTATCGGATTGGAACGAAATCAGAAATCTTCGTAAAGGACCTTCTATACATCATTCCTGTAAAGTTTGGTTGAATTTGCTTCAGTGGTTTTAGAGGAGAAGATGAAAATGTGAATTTCCCCTAGGGCCAATGTTAAACTATGTTATGTGCTGGCGGCCAGGTTTTTTATCGGATCGGAACGAAATGAGCAACCTTTGTTAAGGACCTTAAGTACATCATTCCTGTAAAGTGTGGTGACATTTGCTTTAGTGGTTTCAGAGCAGAAGAAGAAAATGTGAATTTTCCCATAAGGTCCAATGTTAAACCTAAGTTCCGCGCTGGCGGCCATGTTTTCTATCGGATCGAAACGAAATGAGCAATCTTTGTAAAGGACCTTCCATACATCATTCCTGTAAAGTTTGGTTGAATTTGCTTCAGTGGTTTCAGAGGAGAAGATGAAAATGTGAAAAGTTAACAGACGGTGGACGGACGACGGACGCCAAGTGATGGCAAAAGCTCACACTGACCCTTCGGGTCAGTTGAGCTAAAAACAACCTAATGAAATAAAGATTTGTAAGAAAATTTTCAACTTTAGAAGAAGAAGCACATTCAGGAATATTTCGGTGTTGACATGTGGATATTTTTATCATTTTCCGGGTTCGGCAAATACCGGAAAATTTAATCTGACATGCTCCCCGAAAATGAAACGGCAGCAACTTCACACAAATCCGCTTGTTAAGAGGGATGTGACATGTATCAACGAAATATAGAAATGGGTGGAATTAGTCAAAATGTTACTGTTGAAGCCTATGGAAAATTAATTGGTGTTCTGTGCCCAGATAGAATTTTTTGTAGGTTATGTAATTTGTGTACTTAGTTGGTACAAATATAGAGCAGAATACACATCAATATAAAACAAAAACTTGTATTAAATTATAACAAGTATTGGTATCCTCCAGAATAAAAAGCAAACGTTTTACAGTTTTATTAGCACAAAATTATACAACAATAATAAACAAAAGTTTGCCAAGAATAATGATGTAAATTTACAATGATTGTACAACAGTGTACAAAAATCGCACAAAAAGTTTGTTTTCTCTCGCTCTCTCTTTCTCTCTTTATTTTTTTTTGTTTTGTTTTGTTTTGTTTTTTTTGGTTTTTTGGGTTTTTGGGGTTTTTTGTTTTTTGTTTTTTGTTTTTTTTTGAAATTTTTATTTTGTTCTTTGATTGATGTTTTATATATACATTGAAGACATAGAATTAATATAATTGTCATTACGAATTTGGAAAAAAATCCTTATTATACTGGAAAAACAATAGTTATCATGACTGTTTGTCACAAAAAATGGGACGCCATCATTGCAAATAATATCAAATTGCAGTCATATTGTTGTTTTAATTAATGAAAACATTATAATACTGAGGAAAACGGCATAGACATTCGATCAAAATAAAAGACTATAATAGCCTTTACTTCTGTAAGGAATCATACGGCTTTTTTTCTCAAGCTAGGTCGTGTTAGAAAGAGTGGATTGTCTAATATCCATTCAAAAAATCAAAATCTTAATCTTAATCTCCTCTTTAATCCCTGTGTTTATTATTTTATTCTTTGTTCTGTCGTTTGTATTTAATTTTTTCCTTTTCGTTTCATTACAATGAATAAAACAATCATTACTGTCAAATATGTTGCCTGTCGATGATTTTGTACATTCAAAATATTACTTAATAGATTAAACAATTTTTTTTGTACTTTTTGTGCCTAATACTGTGTTGTTGCATTAAACGAAATAAGCGAATCAAAAACTTAAGCTCCCTTTTTACTGAAAAAAAATGAGAGATAGAAGGTTATCTGTATGCTAATATTCAATGATTTTTGACAATTGTTGTAGTGCATTAGGGCCTTTAGCATTTTTTTTATCTTAGTTCCCACTTGTGACGATTAACAAAATATTTATTCTTATTAACGATATCTTAGCAGCAAATGAAATTGATACGAAAATGTCATATGCAGAACTCATCTTTACCATTTTACCAGAAAAAAAAAATAAATGCATCAACTGTTTCATGATTCTAAGATCCTTTAATATTTTAGCTATGTCGATTTCTCGTTAAAATATTCTTAGCATCGAAAAGTACGTGTAGTTTTTTTCTGGGTTTGTGAAATTGAAATTAAGAATTAAATATGTTTCTTTTGTTTATTTTGTCTCAGTCTGTGATCACAGATACAATGTGTTAAGATTTCAATATGCTACAACAAGTATTCAAATCTAAGCTACAATGAAATAATCGTTAGTGAAACGATGATGAAGTTTAATATGCCAATTTTAAATACATTATTTCAATTTGTAACATTCTAACCAAACCTCAATGATGTAGTCTGTGAGGTGTTCGTCTTGCTCAAACAGAAAACGAAAAAAACACACACACAAATCGCTTATCTTGGCAATATCTAGGTGTTCCTATACTTTGGAATCATTTCTTGTCGCTTTGTAAATTCATGATTTCTCAAACCAAACTGAAATACAAGTATTAAATCAAAAGTCTAGTTATCATCAAAGAAATGAAATTAAATGTAATGTGTAAAAACTAAAACAATTTTGAAATGCATAATGTAATAAGAAGTCCTCCACATCTCCGCAAATTTTATATAGGAAACGATGCAGAGAAGATGAAAATAAAAAAAATGTAGTACAGTGGAACCTCCTAAAACCTCCTAAATCGGCCTCTTTGGACCAAGGAAATCGACCGGTTTTTAGAGGTTCCGGTTTTCGGAGGTTTCGAAATCCGGTCTTTTCAATCCGAACACTTATACACGAAGTGTTCTGTAAGGTGAGTGTTGGCTGTGAGTTAATTATTTCAGTATATTTTTCATGCATTCTTGTAAATTTCAACCAAATTTTGAGTAATCTTTTCAAATGCAGTTATTGATCAATGAGGATCGCAAGAGAAATGTGACTTGTTGAATAGATTTGGGCGATTTTATTGTCCGCGAATCCAAGTTGAATTTTAGAAGAAAATCTACATTTGGGACCGATCTATATGGCCGGAATTAGGAATTCAGAGGGGCTGGTTTTCAGAGGAAATTTTAACTTATTTATATAGGTAAAAATTCCGGACCGGAACATATCGTTCGGTTTATAGAGAGATCCGGTATTTAGAGGGGCCGGTTTTCGGGAGTTCCACTGTAAATGTATCGTAACTTCATATTTTTGGGGATCAATCTTTCTGAAGACTCATGGTTTAACTAAAAAAAACTGTGAGATAATCTGATTTAATAAACTGATAAGGTACTAGTAATCTGATAAGATAATCTGAGAGGTTACTCCTTGAAACACGTGTACAGCATAACGAAATTTACTGTTTTTATGCAACTTCGGTATTTTTTGTATTTTTTAACCATTGGGTCGATGCCACTGCTGATGGACCAGAGGTCCCCGGGGGTATTCACAAGCCCAATAGTCAGACTTGTCTGACATGAAAATTTTACCTTGCGTGTTTTAGAAATTTACAGTTTTTATCAAAATTCCAACCCCTTAGAAATACTGAGGCTTCATTCCGTGTATGGCACTCGGTAGATGTCCTTGGTACTGGATTGGCTTTCTATTTTGATATTTTTGGAGATGAGTACTTCTTTTTTTTACTACTTTTGGATTATGGCTTTCCATATTATTTGGATGAGAGGTTACTCCCTGAAACACGTGTACAGCATAACGAAATTTACTGTTTTTATGCAACTTTGGTATTTTTTGTATTTACTTAGTATTCATTTTGTTTCAATTTATTCCAAGTTTAAGTTATGGCCTAGTCTTTTTAGATATATATACTCTTGGTCATAAATATAGAATATTTTTTGTTGAGAATGCCTGAGATATTTAAGGGTTGTTTGTTTTATAAAATTCAAATTGTCCTTTAGAAACCGCTGAGATTTTCACCTTTATAATTGTTGTATACGATGGGTATCGAAAACTGCATTTTGTGAATATATTTGTACATCGAATATTTGATTTAACAAATGTCCCATTCACCAAAAAGTGGATTTCGGAAAGGGTTGAAGGAGTAGTCTGAAGGATTCGTAGAATCAAAGACTTTCGTACTTCATAGTTAGGAAACAATATTTGAAGCAAAATATTATACTTTCATCCAAACATTTTTGTGCATTATGCTTCTAAACTTAATATCTTGGCTCAGAAAATACGAATATCCCATGTTTATGACCAATGTTTATAATACAGTCCAATACACATAATCAGTTTTCCTACCGGTTTCAACGTTCAACGTATCTTCAGGGAAATGTTGTTACGGTCGACGTCGTCTATAGCGACGGTACAATAAAAATTGTTACGTTCACATTAATTTTGATTTTTGTATTTAGCTTTGGTTTAAAAATGTCAATAAAAGGTTCTTCTATTACATTCTATCACTTTCGATTAGTTCGTGGAAAACTTATAAAACGGAAAAATATGAAATAAGGGCTTTGTTCCCCAGCACAGTTTACATGTCTACGTAGCGGGATCATCTATTAGTCGTATTGCCTAATTTGCGGTAACTCTTTTCCGTAGATTGTTGGTTTGGCCAATATTACTTTGTTGCATCCGTTACAGGTTATGATATACACAATAATTTATATAATATTGTTACTAGACCAGTCCCTATCTTATGTGACAGTAAACATAATATTATTTTTAAAATTAAAAAAATGCTGCTTTCTTAAATACATTCACACGTACGCAATATATATGTAATAATGAAACATGTGCAGCAACGTATGCAATATATCAAACTCTAATTATTTATTCACGCATGAAGGACAACTTTGTAACAAAATTATGATTTGAAATCTGAATTTGAAAGAAAGAGAAAATGTGTCCTACTCAACTTCCTATGGTGTATGCTTTGGAAACGGTATCGGTTTTGCGATCCGGATTTATTAATTGGGATTAATAGCAAATGTGAAAACTATTGCCCTTGTACTGATTAAATTCTAAGCTGCACAATGGTCTCATACTTCTTATGTTTTCACGCCGTGTTCGTTGTTCACACGGCAACATTTCTCTTATCCTTTAAGTAGTAATATTATTTGATACATACAGTAATGCAGTTACCTAATTTCGCACATGTATGGTGACTGATGATTCATTGGAGCATCGTTCCATTGGTAGTTCAGCCCACTCAGCATGTTTAATACAGATTCGCCCCGCTTACTTGGTTCTCCTGGTCCCCAATCAGTGTAGGTGAATCTATTTCCAGTTGTTGCCCAATGCCAATACCCTTTGTCCATGATTGTTCCTCCGAGCCACAAAAACGCTTTTAAATGCATTTATTTAATTAATAGAAGTGTAATATTATAAGTTGATTACGTTATGCATTCAGTCACTAGTATTGGCCATTTTCGAGAATTTTAGTACTGAGATGTCCATTTCCGTCAGATTTGAAATATAAATTAAAAAGAGATGTACATCAAGGGGGTTTATAATGTGTCGTTCATTTTAGTTCTGCAGGATATATTGATTGGATACATTTCGCAAATGATGAATTGTTAATTGAAAGAAACATCATCAATGTATCAATAATTGAGATTGAAGGACCTAGCATCTTTAATTCTTTCAGCTTTTACGAGTCCCTGAAGATATTTAGTCTCGTGGGCGTATAACAAAAAGCGTGCAGGGAAGTACAATTCGTGCCCATTGGTAACCCAACTAGCTGTTGATAAATAGACCTCTGGATGTGACAAATATCAATTAGAAAATCAACATTCAACCGTCAACTTTCCCATTTTTGTGATCCGTCAGGAGTCATCGATCCGTCACCGATCAGTCAAAAGTCAAGTCAGATCAGTCATTTTTCAAAAGGCGTCCGTCAGATCATTCATTAGTCAGTATTCACCCGTAAAGGGTCACTGTTTCTAAGCAAGATCTTTTTGTACTCGTCATCAGTCACACACCACTGTTCACCATTCAGCAAATCAGAGTGCATTAGTCATCCGTCACCCGTCAATTTGTATTTCTATTCCGGCTAATTAAAATATGAGAATGCTAGAACAACATTCAGGTTACCCTTTCATTATGGATGCGGGGTTGTGAACATACATAATTACACATGTACATCGGTGTGCGAATGCCGAAGGATAACACAAAAAAATAAGGAATAGATAAATAAAGATTTAATTAACTTTTCTAGAATATACTCTGAAATTTTTATTTGAATAAATATCAAAAATGCGTGAATTCTTACACATAAATAGTAACTTCAATATTTTGTTATTTATTGACACTTTGCACAGGAAATGATATATTTTCTTTAAATTCTAATAAACGTAAAAAACTTACATCAAATACAATGGAGCTACCATTTTGTAGCGATTCCTTTACAGGAAGTGTTTCAAAAAGAATTTCGATATTTGAAGTGTTTCAAAATTATTTGAATGTTTGTCATATTAACTTTTAATGAATAATTGGAGAACTGATTATTATCTGATTGATGACATTTGAGTGTGAAATGTAAACACAATCTATAAAAATGCCATCTCGTAGGGATTTCTTTCAGTAATGTCCATTTAGGAGTGTTTCGATATGATTTGAATGTTTGCGATACGCACTTTTTATGTATTTTTAGCGAAAAAATATCCTATATGTAGAATTTTTGGTGTCAAAAGTGAATGCAACCTTTGAAAATGCCATCTTATAATTTATTCAAGTAATTTCAATATTTCAATATTTTTGGAAATGAGTTCTTCTTTTTTCATTCTTTTGGATTATGGCTTTCCATATTATTTGATTTTATTGCTGCTGGTGAGGGGTTACTCCTTGAAACACGTGTACAGCATAACGAAATTTACTGTTTTTATGCAACTTCGGTATTTTTTGTATTTTGAAGTGTTTCAATATGTCTTGAATGTTTGCAATACATGTATATACTTTTTATGCATTTTTCAGGGCATAATATCCTTTAAATAGAAATTTGAGTGTGAAAAATGAATGCTATCTCTTCAATTTATTAGTGATTTCTTCCAGTAATTTGCATATTTGAATGTTTGCGATATAAACTTTTATAAATTTTTGGCAAAATAATGTATGAGTCATAGAATTTTGAATATGAAATGTGAATGTAAATTTCTAAAGTGCCATTTAGTAGTGTTTTATTAGAGTAACTTTCATATTTAAAGTGTTTCAAAATGATTTGAATGTTTGCGATTTGCGATTTTTTTAAATAATATTTGATTAATAAAATTTTGAGTGTATAAAGTAATTGCAATCTCCGAAAACTCCATAGATTGATTTATTCCTGTAATCTCCATAGTTGAAGTGTTACGATATGATTTGAATGTTTGCTATAAACTTTTTGTTTCATTTTATGTAAAATGATATCTGATTAGTAGAACTTTGAGTGTGAACTCCGTAAATACCAACTGGTGTTGATTACGTTGTTCCAAATATTTACACATTTGGCCTGCTCGGAATTATTACTTATAGTGATCTAATCTTTTGGCCAAGTTGAGTAGAATTTTGATTCAAAATGTCATACACAAACACTAAAGTACAATTTGTCATATCTCTTGAATTACTCAAAACTATCAGATACATGTATTGAGAATTACTTTAGATTTTACGAGCCTTTACATACATATATATGAACGGTCTGCAAGATTTTTCAATTAACCTGTATCAGTCATCCGTCACCGATCATCCGTGCATAATTGATTGGTTTTCTTTTTATTCGTCATCCGACATGATTCAAGAGTCAAGAGTCGTATCTTTCATCAGCCATCACTTAGTTTTAATATCCGTCAGCCGTCAAAAGTCATGATTCAGCGATCATTCAGCGATCACTCACCAGGCAACGATCAGTCAAAATGGAATATTGACTGATCCAGGGACTGTAGATGCCAACCTAATTCAGTCTGAAATCCGGTGGTATTTAAACAATAGAAGATGAACTCTCGTTTAGAAAAGATAAAAATGTCGATTGCAATGTTTAACTCGTTACTAAGACCCGATAAAAGTTACTTATAACATGAAAATTTATATTCTGTTATGTGCATGTGACGTATCTTAATATTGACAAATGACAATTAAAAAAATATATATATATTTTATGCACGATGTTTAGGAAAAATGAGTTTTTCGGTAATATATGGGGTTCCAAAGAGATTTGGATCTAGGCGTTTCTTTATCACAAAAATTTTCAGAAAAAAATATACATTGGCATTAAATATTTATCGTTTCATTTGCAAATTTTGGACTGGGTACACGCAGTGGTTTCGACGAAATNAAGTAAATAAAACGACCATTTCTTCCTCGCAACTGTCCAGTTTAAATAAACAAAATCGATTATTACTCACTAAGCACGTGGGGTCTTTGAATGGACTTCAACTGAAGGCACGCCTTTTTCTTTGATTGAACCAATAAAATCTTGTGTTGATGATTACCCTTTGACATTTTGGGTATAAAAGGAAAATGGCGCTGTTTCGAGACGATATAATTTGCCTAGCAACATAGAATGCGTTTTGGATCTCGTCGTTGCTTATGCAAGAATAGTCACTAAATTGACCTATAAAAACAGTACGTTAAAAAATCTATCTGTACATATAATCGTGTCTGGGTACATGCATTTTAACGCCCGATAGCAATTGATTTTGACCAGTCTGTCCATTGAATATTTTCATCATGATAGTGAATTATGAAAGTAATTCGAATATTACTTCTTCTTGGAGGCAAGTTTAATCACTTTTCAACTGCAAAGTAAAGATGTAAGAATTGAATGACGTTTTCACTAAACATTGTATTTGTTTATTTCTTTTGAAATCTTGACATTTTGTCGATTGTTTATTTTCGTCGCCATGCTCTTGAATTTTTTCCGAAGACTATATGAACACAAAAGATTTTTTCTAGAAGGGAGATAATTTTATACCACTAGATTTCCCGCTGAATTTAGATGCTTAGAAGGGAAATCATTTCAAACAATAACTTTTCGGTCTTGACCAAAATTTTATTTTCATTAAATACAATCTGCAAATGGCTCATTTGACGCAATCAATTGCAAGATTACAACTCTATACTTCCATCCGAATTATAAATCATAAAGGCGCGGTATGTGATTTTAACCATTTACTTGTCAGTGGTTCTCAACGGACACTTTGCATTCCTGTGGCATTAATACTTGCCATGATGAAATACTGGTGAACGTTAAGAACTCTCAATTAAAAAATATCGCAAAGAGCATTGTTGATAACTGTAAAATTCTTAGAATAGTGTATTAGAGCAGGTTGAAAAACAGTAAAGTTTACAATACTGTGAAAATACTTTCATTCGTGGATGTCAACTTTCGTGGTTTAGCGAAAACTCAATGCTTCAAGGTTTTTAATGTGTGTTTTGATGGTGTTAACATTAAAAATATGGGAAAATAGGTATTACTAAAATTTCGTGATTTCAGTCAACTACGAAATCAACGAAAATTGAAACCCCACGAATAAGGATTATTTAGCAGTAAAGCAAACGCATGAGGATAAAATGTAAATGATACTAAAATCCTCAAAAAGCTCGGCAAAGCTTCGCAATAGAAATTCTAATTTTAACTAACTCTAGTTGATAAATATGGTAATAAACGGGACTGTATATATGCTTACATCACTTCTATATAGTTTGGCTATGAATTTATCATGATATCGTATGTACTTCTTACTTAACTCGTTCTTTATTTATATCTTGTAAACTTCAGAGGAGGAAAATTTGAAATATTTATTTTGTCTAGCTTGACAATATTAAGCGCGTAATCTCTCGGATGGACTCATCTGATATGGTATTGGCGAATTTAACCTGTCGTCATGTAGCTTTGATATTGTAGGATTTTCCGACCTGTTCTCCATGTGAGTAGAAAAATCCAACACTTATAATTTTCTGCTAATATGAAAAAGGACGAAAATTGTCCTATACACAGCATTTTCTGCATTTCTTTGTTTGAAACAGTGTAAGCATTCAATTAAACTACAATGAATGAATATTGAGAAAATGCATAGGAAACATAGTCTCTACAAATATATGATTAAGCGCAGCAGTGGAACAACATATGTTGTTCTTAATCTTAAAGTCACCATGAGACCTTAAACAAACAGCTTTACTCATTTACCATAGTAAGGTTAAGACTGTCTAAAAGCCTGTTAGGACGGAATAAAGTGCTGGATGTCGAACGAAACTCTATCTATCTCTTTATTTTTCCTTGGTTGCAAAATAAAATTGACTGGCAGCATTTCTTGCAATCAGCGCCATCTGTAGCCTGACGGATGACTGCTGTCATTGTTGCTTTACATACAAGGAAAGAATATTTCTCAACGAAGAAATTTTTAAATTTCCATTTTCTAATGGTGGTGAATATATCTTAAAACCCATTTACTTTACATTTTATAATTTTTTATTTTTACCGAATTTCGTAATTCGGAACCTTACCATAATTTAGCTTATTTTGGCACAGTAACCCCTTCTTGCTAGGAAACACAACAAAGTTTTAATGGAATAAAGATATGTGTATGGGCCAAATTTTTATATGTTCAAGAATAATAACTTGTTGAAGGATTGAAACTTAAGGAAAAAAAAACATAAAATAAGACAAAGTCAATTTGAACTTTGAAGTACTTTTTTATGATTTTATTTGTTAAATGACTTACAAGTAAGTCGTGTTAATCATTCTAGTCATTCTATAAAAACACAGAGGAAGATTCTTGTAAATTAAAGAAGATTGTTTTAATTAATATTAATATTAAAAATAAATGACATTATATATTTCATTAAGTCAGTAATAATCACTTATCAGTTTTTAA
Source organism: Modiolus philippinarum (assembly GCA_002080025.1). Lineage (NCBI taxonomy): Eukaryota > Metazoa > Mollusca > Bivalvia > Mytilida > Modiolidae > Modiolus > Modiolus philippinarum. The sequence continues at coordinate 49,092 of MJUU01059048.1, read as the reverse complement.
AATATATAAATAGATTTAGATCGTCTCACATGTTTCAGGTGGAGGTCTTTTGAGTTTCGTTATTAAATAAAGTCCGAAGTTATTGTATTAACTGTTGAATTGCAATTAACTCGAATGTCCTTATTTATCAAGGTTTTGTTTCCATTAAAAGCGTTATAGTATCCTGCAATACAGTGGAATCAGAACGCTTCTGTACCTGCAGTATCTCAGAAATGCGCTCATACTTTAAGCACCACGATTTTAATTGTATAAATGAAAAAAAAAATACCGAAGTTACTGCAAATTTTGTTTCTGCATATGCACATTTCAACAACTTATGTCCCTTCGGTGCAGATAAAAGGTAGAATTGTAAGGATAAACATTATTAAAAAAAACATCAACGAAAACATTTTGTATAGAACGTATTGTTAATAAATACATCAAAATAAAACTGTATATTCACATACGCTTGTTTAAGTCCATAGCCATTTGCTTTACAAAGTCATTTTCCTCCTTTGTTTCTATTTCAACAAGTTTTGCATCTTTCCGTTTGCATTCTGCCTACAATAAAATATATTCTGTGGATCAACATTTGATGCGCTAATTCGAAAATCTCAAAGATTTAAGACTTTTGGAGAAGATTTTTATGTCTACTACAACATTCAAACTTACGGAGATCCGTCCAAAATCCGTTTTTGTTTTTCTACTAAAACATTCAAATCAACATGGATCCGTCAGAAATCCGTTTTTGCTTTATTAGTTAAGAATCAAATCAAATTAAATCAAATTAAATCAATATATAAATCTTTCCACTGTAAATAGTATTTAAAAAGGTGTAATGCAAACATGAAAAAAAATCATTTTTTAAAGAATAACGGAACAAAAACATAAATTTAAACAAAACAAAAATCGAAAAAAAAGCGAAAAACCAATGAAATGAAAACACAGGCGCATCAAATATATCTTTTGACATCCTAATTTTCAGAGCCTGTTTACAACAAGTATTAAATTGTATTTTGGTTTATATTTCATAGTATTTTATTTAACAGACAATATTTAATTAAAAAGAAATGAAACAAAAACAAAAAACAAACAAAGGAAATAAAAACAGAGGACACATCAAATCTATCTTTATACATTCTAATTTGCAGAGTCAAATTAGAACTTGTTTAAAATTATGGTTTGGTTTACATCATTGATGGAACGCACGAATGATACGATCGATACTGATATAAAAATTTGATTGCAGAGAACACAATCGGACACGTAAGGGGCTAGATTTAAAGACCGGATATTTTTTTCAACCTTTACCTTAACTTGTGACGTCATAACTAAAACAACGGCAGATCAAAGTCGAAATACGTGTCAAAAAAGGCAGCCACAAGGCCCGGAAATAAAAATACGACATTAAAAACTAGGGCACTCACAATGTGAACTCCTATGAAAACTGGGATTGACATCAGGTGCCCCCAAAAAGAAAAGCATGTCATGCTCCGCTATCAAATCTATGATGTTTGATAACAATAGAACATCATAGTTTATTTTGTCCTCTTGTGGAGAATTATTTCTATTTCCCACATATTTTGTTTGTTTTGTACTTGCAGAGAATTTCTGAGTTAGGCAGATGACTGGTGACCTATGGATTTTAAAGGTCAAAAGATTATCGTTTTCTAATATTTAAAAAGGGACATCCTTCCGAAATTTATTCCTTAAACTCTGAAATAAGCATGGCCAAAAATCCTTTTATACTATTTTAAATGTAGCAAAAGTCACCAATTTTTTACTGCTTTAAAGAATATCGAATACTATATCTATCTTTTAATGGGAAACACAAAATATCTAAGGTAAGAAAAATCTATTTTCGATTTCTATTTAGCTTCGTTTACCTTAAGATGACAAAAATGAAGGCAGTTACAGGGTCTGTATGTCTCGTTAAACTTTGAACTTTTAAGTACACAACTCGTACCCAGAACTAGCATTTTGTGGGAAGGTAAATGACGTTTCAAACCCATTTGAACGCCATAATCGTTTTTGCGATAAATCTTTTCAACTTATAGTATTATGAATTCTGCTGCCTCAAGACAAAATTTACACACCCTATTTCCAAATCTCATCATTTGAATTTATTTTCGTGGTCCCTACGTTATTATCTGCTTTTTGATGTAGACATATTGAATAATATCATTTCCTTTATATCGCTACTTATACTTACTTATATCTTAATAGAAGCTTTTAAGCAACATGCTCTGGCACACACTTTCCATTAGCAACATAAGGGGACAACGGTAATATTTTCCTTATACATCGGCAAACGAATACCGTAGCAAGAACAAGGAAAGGGGAAATTCTAAAATCATAAATCCAAAATCATGGCAATTCACAGCAACACGAACTGAGACAGTATGACAAAGACAAAACAAATAAACAAAAATGAACAAGAACGCCACAAAACTAAAGCACTAGCAGTGTGAACCCCTATAAAAACTGAGGTATCATCAGGTGCTCCGGAAGGGTAAGCATGATCTGCTCCACATGTGGCACCCGTCACACTGCCAGTGAAAAGTCCGGTTTTGTCACAATCGGTGTTAGTCAGTCCGGTAACAAACTCTGGATCTACCCAAAAATATCTGTTCTCATTTGTGAAACAGAAACATTGTAATGGTCTGTAATGACTTATGTCATACATTTTTCCCTATCCAAATCCTTTCATTTAAACCACTTCTTCTTACATTGATTTACATTTCAATATTTCAAATGAATAAAATGCTTTTTGCCTGTTTTTTTTTATGAACAACAAAAATACAATTCCATCATAAACACTTAAAAGTAGCTAAAATTGGCAAATCTCTTAATCAGCCAACCTCGTCTGTGCATTCGTTTTACACATATGTATTGGATTATGTACAATTAAAATCATTAGTGATAATGGTTTCAAATACATTTCTCCAGTCAGAACATTTTCAACATTCAATTGGTTAACACATACCTGTGCACCTCTCCAGTTCTTCGGTGGTGACGTGAATATTCGATAACAGGATTCACCATGCAAACTCCAGTCTGGTGGGCAAACTTAAATATCAGACATATGAATGACGGAAAATGTTGCTTAAGTCTTACGTTGTACGAATTAAAAAGAAATGCAAAACTTTAAATAATACAATTTAATACAATAATAATACAATAAGTCTTGAACTTCTTGTGAGGTATGAGAACAGCTCATTGTTGAAGGTCTCATGGTGACATCAAGATGACGACCAACAATAGAGGCGTTCTTCCATTGCATATTTGCCATGTATTTATAGAGACATTGACTCACTTACATTCACTCCATATCCCTTCATTTTTTAATTCCAACAAACGTAAACACAAACTATATTCAAAGTTTTAAGGTAGTAGACCTAGGTTAAGGGAAATAACTCTTAACAATCATTATATGTTTGTTTTAATCATTTTCATAATATATTATAAGTTTCTATGTAACACAGATGATTTTGGTTCTTTTTCACATAAATGCTTAAAAAGGATCAATGAAACTGCCTGTTTCAAACACCTTACTGATTTAAATAGTTATCTCCCTTAACCTAGGTCTACTACCTTAAGGTCTTCCTTTAGAAACAATAAGGACAAGATAAATTGTTTGCACAAATTGTTATCTTTTGCGACCATTGTGGTATCTTTTTTGAAAAAAGCACTTGGTTGTCTTATGTCAGGTAAGAACAAGCATGGTTCTGAATAAGGGATCTTTTTCGTTGTAACGAAAGTCTTTTTAGTTCACAGGTCATATTTGTTTCAAAAATCACCGAAAGTTTAGTAATTAATTAACTTATTCTCTAATTGTAAGTAGCTTTGACCAACAAATTAACCTGATCTGAACACTCTGGCTGTACATGTTACAGACTTTGGATGACATTTTTTTAGAAACTTGCTATTTCCTAGGCTGCCTTCTGTATAGACCCACTGTCATGGCTCCATTTTTAAGAGTTGTTGTGTCTTTTGCGATGACATTACAAAACATGTTGAAGTCTTTGTAGTCTTTTATTGAAATATTTGAATCTCCATTAATGTTGCTATCATCAGCGCGTCCAGAAAGGAGAACTAGGAAGAATAATAGATTCTTATATGAGACCATATTTAAGATAAAGGATATCTTCAACGAGTGTGAGAAATTCCGTCTTTCCTAAGTAAAACGAGGGTAAAAGACGTAGAATTTCTCACACGAGTGGAAGATATCCTGATCTTTATATTAGGTCGAATGTAAGAACCTATATCTTCCGTAAAACCCAACGATCAAAATGAAAGAAGTTAAAATTTGCCATTCCATGCGAAGTTCTGAATTGTGACGTCAAAGCATCCATGGAATTTTACGTCAAACAAATCGTAACGTTGGATTGGACATTTATCCGTGTAAGACAGCTTCACGCAACCCTGTTTTCTATGGGCTGTCTTACACAGGACACAGTCATTTACGGAAGTAGGCGGTATTCTAAATTACAAACACGTATACAGCATGATGAATATAACTGTATTCAGACGACATGAATATAAAAAAACAGGATAACATTGTACCGGCAATAGCAAAAGACGATTCAGAGTCCCCATTTTTTCTTGGATAGCCATGGCCTAACTTGGGATTTTGATTTGGACAGAGGTTTCAAAAAGTGTGGCTTTTTATTTATTCTTTGTACATATCTCCCTCACCGCTGTTTCATATCCTTTACATGTTGGTGTTTTTTTTTATATCTTACTTCAGAACCAAACGTTACCTCGTTAAGTTGATAACAGAAACTAATTCAAATAAAACTAGATTTGCAATTGCGAGCGATAGCCAATGTCACCCCAGACAACCATTTCGATGATTCCATCTCATTTGCAGCCTTAAATTCTACCTAGAAATCATTTCGTCAAAAGCGGGACAAAGTTGAAATTTTTAAGCAAATTAGCAGTCATTTTGAATATGGCGATTTTGAAACTTTTCATTGCATGAATTCTTTCTTCTCATTTTACTATAAATTTATGCAAAGTAAATCCCGAGAAATTGAAATTTTTTACCGTAAAATGATGGCTATCTTGGATATGGCAGCCATTTTGAAGATCTTAAACCTGCAACATATAACTGCAGATGGTTTTTTAACTGTGTGAAATCATTTCTTTCAGCCATTTCAAAGAAATCGGCCGGGCATTGAAAGAAGAGAGTGAGCTAGATTTGCAATTGCGAGCGATAGCCAATGTCATGACAGACAACCAATTAGATGATTCCATCTCATTCACTGCCTCAAAATCTACCTAGAATTCAATTTCCATTGAAATCGGATAAAGTTGAAATTTTAACGCATTTCGGTGGCCATTTTGAAAATGGCACCCATTTTGAACAAAATGGCGCATGAATATCTTCCTCTCATCTTATTGAACATTTACACAAAATATGAACAAATTCTGGAAAGCAGTTATTGAGATATTGAATCCTAAATTTTTGAACGTAAAATAGCGGCCATCTTGGAAATTGTGGCCATTTTGAAATTTTGAAACCAACAGCATATAACCTCAGATAGTTGTCTAACTGTATGCAAAGTTTGAAATCCTTGCATTCAGTCATTTCAAAAACTCGTTCGGATAAAAGTCATTGGAAGAACAAAAAAATATAATAAGAAGAATAGAGAAGTAGAAATGTAGAATAACAGCATGTAACCCCGACTTCGTTTGGGTAGACATAATAATCAGGAGAAATGTGGATTAACATGTCATCCCGACTTCGTCTGGGGTGACATAATTAACTCTCTTATCGCATAAAAATGACAAAGGCATCATGATACGGTTATTGGATATTTAACCATGGGCTTAGCCTTTATATTCGAATTTAACCCAGAACGTTACCGAGGTGTTAAATTTACGAATATAAAGGCCAAGTCCGTGGTTAATGACAATAACCGTATACCTTCAATGAATTATTTCGATTTTAATATGACAGAAAATGGAATTTTCCGTTCTGAAGCAACTAAAGAGAAGGCGAATTTCACGTTACCATTGCTGTCTGTGTCTATGACGTCACAATACACAATCTGACGTTTTCAAACAGATGCAGGCTTAAAATCCAAATCGAAAGCAAAACATGACACATTTACGTGTCTGAATGGCATGATTAAGCTAAGAAAATTTCTTAACATTTATTTTCTTCACAAACTAAGACAAACAAAATTAAAAATATGGTTGTTTTGCACCCCTTTTACTCTTATTCGGACAACAATTGCGCATGTGCGAAATATATTTTTATCGAGTATTATACTTGTTGAAGATTAACAGGAGCCACGTAAAAGTACTTTTATTTCCAATAAAATATTTATGTTTTGATTAACAAACCAAAACTACACTATTTGACCACGACTACCTCAGTTCATTTTGACCATAATAAAGGAGACAACATAGCTAGCTCTTCAGGAAATCTATCGTTTGATGGAGAAACAAATCCTCTTGTTTCTTGCTAATGATTAAAATACACAAACGCATGTATTCAGTAAATGTCATTTTATAAAATGACGATAAACATATATAATAGTTAAAACATAAACATGAAACAGGCATTAGTTCAACTCATAGCCTTGGAGATTTGATTTGGTAACTAGAGACTCAGAGACTGAACCTGTATTGCTCATCTGACAAAATGCTTTTATGCTATGCATGACCAAAAAATATGATTTTTACCAATGGGGTCAAATGTTTAGCTATGTTCTCCATTAGCATCCGTGTTTTTTGTCTGATCCTATTGAAATGAATTATATTTGCAAAGTTCTCCTATACATTTAGTTAAATTTGCTTGATTAGTTTCAGAGAAAATGATGAGAAGGATGGTTATCTCATACCGGGCTCCAATGTTGACATATGTTTTGCACTGGATTCCACGTTTTTTGTCAAATCGAAATGAAATGAGCAATTTTTGCAAAGTACCTTCCGTACATCATTCCTGTTAAGTTTGGTTGAATTTGCTACAGTGGTATCAGAGGAGAAGATGAAAACATGATTTTCCCATATGGTCCTATGTTAAACTGTGTTTTGTGCTGGCGGCCATATTTTTAATTGGATCAGAAAATTTTCAGCAATCTATGTGAAAGACCTTCCATACATCATTCCTGTAAAGTTTAGTTCAATTTGCTTCAGTAGCTTCAGAGGAGATAGCAAATATATACTTTTCCCATAGGGTCCCATGTTAAACTATGTTCTGTGCTGGCGGCCATGTTTTTAGCGGATCAAAAATTTTTTAGCATCTACATAAAAAAAAACGGCAGTAGAATACCGAAGGAACGAAGGAGGGAAATCCACAAAAATCGAAGTCCAAAGACATGGCCAAAACGAGAATACAGAAAACAATGGCGCCAGACACAAAACAATGACGTTAGATAGACACAAAGCACAGAAATAGAAATCACAACATTCAAAACAAAGGCACTCACAGTGTGAACTCCAGTGAAACTGAGAGTGACATCAGGTGCTCCGGAAGGGTAAGCATGTCCTGCTCTGTTAACAGCACCCGTCACACTGTGAGTGAGTCGATCCAGGCTCCATAAAGGACCTTCCATACATCATTCCTGTAAAGTTTGGTTCAATTCACTTAAGTAACTTCAGAGGAGATCGCAAATATATGCTTTTTCCTGTAAGGTCCAATGTTAAACCTAAGTTCAGTGCTGGCGGCCATGTTTTAAGCGGATCAGAAAAGGTTCGGCAATCTACATTAAGTACCTTCCATACATCATTCCGGTAAAGTTTGGTTTAGTTCTGTTTCTGTAGCTTAAGAGGAGATAGCAAATATATGTTTTTCCCATACGGTCCCATGTTAACCTATATTCTACGCTGGCCGCCTTGTTTATTAGCGGATCAGCAAAATTTCGGCACTCTACATCCAGTACCTTCCATACATCATTCCTGTAAAGTTTGGTTCAATTTGCTTCTGTAGATTCAGAGGAAATAGCAAATATATGGTTTTTCCCATTGGGTCCAATGTTAAACTAAGTTCAGTGCTGGCGGCCATGTTTTTGGCGGATCGAAAAAAAATCGACAAAATCGGTAAAGGACCTTCCATACATCATACCTGTACATTTTTGTTAAAATTGGTCCAGTGGTTTGAGGAGATAGTCAAAATGTAAAAGTTTAGGGAGGGACGACGGACGGACGGGCGACGGATGACGGACGCCGAGTGATGGCAAAAGTCCACATGGCCTTTTAGTTATTGACTTTTGAAAAGAAGTGATATTCACTGAGCCCTCAAAAGAAAGTAGTTGTTTTATTCTATTGTATATTTCAAAGAAAAATGATATTCACCGAGGATTCATAAAGTAAACAAAAAAAAATAAAATAAATAAAACAAAACAAAAAACAAAATAAAAAAAAAACAAACAAGAAAGGCATTTTTCCAGTTTTTTCTAACAAGGACGAAAAAAGAAAAGAAATCCAAGGAAAAAGATAAATATATATCCCCTAATACTATTTATTGATCATTGGTGTAGTAGTGACTAATGGTAACTAATAAGAGTTTTTCTGATTGGAATGCTTTTCCATTGAAAAATTAATATTTGAACGTTGTGGAAACATTTCATATTGAGGCACGGGCTAATTAATTTTCGGTTTTGGATCGGTTAAAAACTAGAGAACGTCTCCGTAAGACACGGACGCCCCGCCAAAAGATTTATCGCACAGGATAACCTCATATTAAAATGTAGGTCAAAACCACTTAATTGTCATTAATTTGAGCAGTACTCATCAAGGCAATTAATTTGATGAAATATCATTGTCCTATAATGTGTAGTTGTTTAGAAATGGACTTAAAGGCAAACTTTAGCCAAATTCACCGAAGCATAAAATGTAGGTCAAAGCCACCTTATTGTCAATGATTTGGGTAGTACTCGTCAAGGCAATTACTTCGTTGAAATATCATTGTCCTATAATGCGAAGTTGTTGAGAAATTGACCCGAACGCAAAACTTAACCAAAGTCACTGAAGCGTAAAATGTAAGTCAAAGCAATCTTATTGTCAATGATTTGGGTAGTACTCATCAAGGCAATTACTTTGATAAAATATCATTGTCCTATAGTGTGTAATTGTTGAGAAATGGACTTTAACGCAAAACTTAACCATAGTCACTGAAGAGAAAAATGTAGGTCAAAACCACCTTAATGTCAATAATTTCGGTGGTACTTATCAAGGCAATTACTTTGATGAAATACCATTGTCCTAAAATGTGTAGTTGTTGAGAAATGGACTTTAACGCAAAACTTAACCAAAGTCACTGAAGTTGGACTTAAACGCAAAACTTAACCAAAGTCACTGAAGTGTAAAATGTAGGTCAAAGCCACCTAATTGTCAATGATTTTGGGTAGTACTCATCAAGGTAATATCTTTGCCCTAAAATGTATAGTTGTTGAGAAATGGACCAGAGCCACTCAAGCATTAAATATAGGTCAAAGAGTCAAACTACTTAATAAACTATGTAGTACTATAAAAGATCTATCTACAGACCTATTATCATTGTTCTACTTCTTACAATTTCTGAGAAATGGACTTAAACGCAAAACTTAACCGGACGTACGGACGGAAGGACGGACAAGGGTAACACTATATGCCCCTTCCACATTCGTGGGCGGGGCATAAAAAATACTATTTGCTTCCGCCGATTTTTGCCAAAATAAAAATATCTGAACAGCACCTGGGTTAATAAAATTAATGTGACCCTCTCCCTGTCATCATTAGAAAAAAGCCTGCCTCAACAAAATTTTCTGGTATAGTATATCAAAAAAAATCTCGCCCGTGAAGCGGGGGCATGCAAAAAAAATCCTTGCCCGGGTGAAAATCCCAGCCCCTGAAATCGAATGGTCCGTGCCTTATTCGGAGGGAGGGATGTATCCTTAATCACAGTAGACACTAGATTTTCCACTTGTGAATCGTTCAACAAATTGAATTGAATACTTTTGTAGGCTTTATGTGTTCGTCTGGTATGATTTCCGACATTTATTGTTGCGTCACTAGAAGCACCGTGATTGGTTGATTAAAATAACTGGAATTCCCCTCTTCAAAATAAGTAACACGTGAATATCACTTCTGACCAGTGAATACTGTTTTTTTATACAATAAAAGCAATTTTATTGAAATCTATAGTGAATTAAATTTTCTATTTGTAAATATATAAAAATATACAATTATTGGGTTTTGCAGAGGTGAATACGCTTTTTTATTGACCTGTTAACCAATATTCACCGAAACCATCGGTCAAGGTGAATGTCTATATTTCGAGGTCAAATAAAAAGCGTATTCACCAACCCAAAAGACCATGATTGTTTCATTTTGTAGTTCCGTACATTATGATGTCATACAATGAATATCACTCCAATAGGTGAATAATTTTAACTATTCATTTCTCATGTTTTGTTTGCAAAAATAATTAAATTAAATTAAGACAAATTTATTATAATAAAGTTTATGGCTTTCAAGTAACTATTATAATCTATTTCGGAATTAAAAGGAATATGGAGTAAATGCAAATGAGACTAAATGTATATAAATACATGGTAATACTGAAACAACGCTTTTATTGTTTTATTGTTGTTCTCCATCTTGAAGTGCAACATGATACCGTCAATGGTTAGCTTTACTCATACCTCATAACACGTTCAAGACTGCCCTTGGCACCAGTTTCAGCGGAATTCATTGCATTGTCGAGCATCGCTACATCCATTCTTTTTAACCCTTTGCTCCATGGATGTTTAATTTTCAACAAAAATAAACTAAACTGGGAAAGTATTCTTGCAATCGCTGTCATCCTTTGACCGAAAAAAAGCTAATAGAAGACGATTGCAACATTAAAACAACCACAGGGCACTTATCGAGCCAATAGTAAGATCATTTGGCATAATAAAACCATGAGACGTTGGCAAAACTGGATATTCAATCTATGTTATAATATCTATCGATGTCCATAATTCTTTTTTATCTTATTTTGTTAGACATACAAGTTAGACTGTATAGTTTTTAATTAAAATATATACTTACTTCTACACTTAGGATCTTTACCACTCAATAGTAGACCATAGACACATTCTCTAATCAGATCACCAGCAACAACTACATACTTACCTCTACACTTAGGATCTTTACCACTCCATAGTAGACCATTGACGCATTCTCTAATCAGATCACCAGCAACAACTACAAACTTACTTCTACACTTAGGATCTTTACCACTCCATAGTAGACCATTGACACATTCTCTACACTGATCACCAGCAACAACTACATACTTACTTCTACACTAAGGATCTTTACCACTCCATAATAGACCATTCGCATTCTCTAATCAGATCACCAGCAACAACTACATAGTACTTACTTCAACACTTAGGATCTTTACCACTCCATAGTAGACCATTGACACATTCTCTACACAGATCACCAGCAACAACTACATACTTACTTCTACACTAAGGATCTTTACCACTTCATAGTAGACCACTGACACATTCTCTACACAGATCACCAGCAACAACTACATACTTACTTCTACATTTAGGCTCTTCACCACTCCATAGTAGACCATTGATACATTCTCTAATCAGATCACCAGCAACAACTACATACTTACTTCTACACTTAGGATCCTTACCACTCCATAGTAGACCATTGACACATTCTCTACACAGATCACCAGCAACAACTACATACTTACTTCTACACTTAGGCTCTTCACCACTCCATAGTAGACCATTGATACATTCTCTAATCAGATCACCAGAAACAACTACAGCGTTGTCTTTGCATGCATATTCTATTCTTGTTTTTCCAGACGAGCCATCTCTGTTTAGTATGAATGTAGTATTCGGTGCAGATAGAGGCAGCATGCACTGCAGGTCTAATAAAGAAATTAGAGACAATATATATGTTACAGTAAATATGTGTAATTAACAAATACACATATTTACTAAAATTTAGTAGATACATGTATTTACTAAAGCACCCAGGAAATACACGTGTTTACTAAAATGTGCCAGTAAATACATGAATTTACTAAACGAAGTGTAATTTTTTTTTACTGAATTGACAAGTGTGATATATTTAAACTATTTCAAAAATCAATTTTATATAATCTGAGAAATAAAAATGTCCAAAATAAAAAAAAAAATAAGAATGCTTACTCCATATGTTTATAATATGAAGGTTTTAAAATTGTTAGAACATAGAACATTAATCATATATCAGTTTAAGCAAAACATATTGATAAGTTAGGGTGCCCGTTAGAGATATAAGCTCCTGAAATTTTGGCGGGAACTTATATTCTATAGACTTTTCATTCACGTTGCATTAAGGCAAAACAATTTTATTCCATGACCGAATAGTTTTTCGAGATTTTGTTAAAGGTGTATTAATCGTAGTTTGAAAAGAAAAGGATGACGGGTCAGTGTGCAAAGTTTTCTGATGCATTATGGTGGATTTATAAATATATTTCCAAACATTTGAGACAATTTCAACAATTTTATGAAGAAATTCCTTCAATTGTCAATGTTTAGGGTATCACGAGTTTAATGAATTGTATTTTCAGTCTTATCTAATTGATGCGAAATGCACATTAATGTAACAGTAAACAATATCTACTTAAGAGTAAATTGAAGGTCAAGAACTTTATGTTATTAGTGGATATGGTTCATCTAAACAAGGTTCATACATTGATGATGTGCTCTAAGATTGGGGACAGGAAGGATAACATTAACGGGTTTACAATCTTTAGCTTTCTCAAAAGCAGATAACAGTACGTAGAACAGCTAAAACAAATTATATTTTACTTTTGTGTTAGCGGGGGTGATCGAAGTCAGATCACTCCAACAATCTCACCCCAAGCAGAACAAATGATATTTTACTTTTGTTTTAGTGGAGGTGATCTGGGTCAGATCACCCCAACGATCTCACTCCAAGTAGTGCAAATTATGTTTTACTTCTGTTTTTAGTAACCGAGTTCATTGTGAATTTAGATTCTGCATATACACATTTCGACAACTTGTGTCTCATCAGTGCAGATAAACTCGAAACATTTGGAAAACCATGAACCGAAATGTGTGTAAAAGCAACGGCAGTAGAATACCGAAGGAACAAAGGGGTGAAATTCACAAAAATCGAAGTCCAAAGACAGGGCAAAAACGAGAACACAGAAAACAATGACGTTAGACACAAAAATAATGACGTAAGAAAGATACAAAGCACAGAACCAGAAATTACAACAAACTGATACAGAACATCTAAATAGGAAAGCCAAAATTAGCTAAGTTCAGAGCGATGCAAGATGGAGATACTTCTTAGGTTAACAAAATTTTCGTTAATTCAGATATCGCAAATTTTCAAATTAAATCGGTTTTCGGGCCAGCACCAAAGTACTGGCTACTGGGTTGGTGATTACCCTAGGTGACTAGCAGTCCACCAGCAGTGGCATCGCCCAAGTGGTAACAAATACCGAGGTTACTGTGAATTTAGGTTCTGCATATGCGCATTTCGACAACTTGTGTCTTATCAGTGCAGATAAACTCGAAACGTTTGAAAACCCATAAACCGAAATGCATCAGCTGATAGGGAACAAATTACCAAAAGGATCTGAATAGGAAAGACAAAATCAGCTAAGGACAGAGCTATGCAAGAGGGAGATACTTGTTAGGTTTAACAAAATTTTCGTTAATTCAGATATCGCAAATTTTCAAATTAAATCGGTTTTCGGGCCAGCACCAAAGTACTGGCTGCTGGGTTGGTGAATACCCTCGGGGACTACATGTAGCAGTCCACCAGCAGTGGCATCAGCCCTGTGGTAACAAATAACAAAGT